>ML991861.1:0-96873 GCA_010094025.1 Viridothelium virens | reverse complement strand
ACCACTAATCAGTCACGTGACTTTTACTCGTTACGACCTGTCTGTGGAACGCTTGCAGCAAGTACAAAGGAGATGGCGTTCAGCCTTGACGCGGCTGGGTCGTAACACGTGCTCAGTACGCTCAGCAGGTGAGCAACGTGAGCACGCTTAGGAAGGATCAGCAACAGAACACTCCTTGTTTGGCAAGTTGCTCATATGCTCAGGGAAATAAGCAGATAAGCCAATGTAGTATATATGTAGAGACAGGAGCCCAGCGTAACTGGACTCCTTGCGTTTTATTACCACACAATACTGTACCTTACAGTTAGTTACGAGCCCACTGAACAAGTCCTTATTCGTTATCAAGTTGTTCAAGCTTAGTGACCCTTCTTACATCATTGGATCCTTGACACTCCGCTCCTGCGTGAAAACTCTCTGAGACCATTCTACGTACCTGCTACAAGCTGCGCTTGTACCAGGGGTATAGGCTCATAACAAAAAAAGGTAGTATTAATATAGCAACTTAATATAATTACTAATAATAATAAAATCTTAAAAAAAAAAAAAAAACATTTTTATAAACTACAGATAATAAAAGGCTATTAGAAAGTAATATAAGTATTAAAATAATTAAAAGTGTAAAATAAGTGTATTAATAAGCTTATAACTTCAGAAGGTGAATAGCTATTTTAATATACTTCTAATATACTTAAATACTAGCCACTACTTTTTTTTTATTTCTTAAAACTTTTATAACATATTTATAACGCTATTTAAGTCTATTAATAAATTAGATTTCTATTTTTTGTTAAGCATTATCAACATGTTTATACAGCTATTAAATTTTGAAAACAAACTGAAGTTTTTTATTAATACTACCAACATACCTGTAATACACAAGCCAAAAAATCGTTTTATACTGAAATAAGTAAATGCCAAGCCAATAATCCGTCAGTGTTGTTGATTATAGAAGGTGGTGTCTGAATGCGTCTCGTTCTCGGAAGAAGCAGAAAATTCAATTGGCCCTCAAAAAGCGTCCCTATCGGAAAGAGCTTTTTCTATATATTAACACTTGTTTAAAATATATTATAATCCACTTTTATTATATTTATAAATTAATTATTTTATAATATTATATTTTTATAAAGATATTTTAATAAAATTTTCAATAAAGTATTTTTATAAAATACTTAATTAAAACACTTACTTTAAAAAAAAAAAAACACCATTTATTCTATATATAATTATAAGATTATACTAATACTCTTTTGGGGGAGTGTTAAAAGGCAGTAATATTAAGTCTTTTCATAATTGTTACTACCATATTTTTATTAGCGCATCCGCTATATAGTCCCGTCTTCGGTTCCTTCATGAACCTAGACTCTATATCTTCGTATCCATCACGTTCTACTTTCTACAGCTACAAGCAGCCACTTTCGGACCCGGGAACTTCGCCAATGGATGGAAGTAGAGATTGTAGACTATCTCTGCACAGATGCGAATGAAAAACTACGTACACATGGTGTTAAACTGATGCTGGGTCGTCACCACAAGCACGAAGTAAAGTGCTCACTCCACAAAGTCCCAGAGCGACAAGAATCGACACAAGCGGATACATCGGCGCTTGCCCCTGCCAGATGATGCTCAAGAACGCCATTGTGCTTGGTTTACACGACAAAGATGATAACGACTAATCTCGAATAATAAGCTAATACTCAAGAATTGAAGCGGTGCCTACATTTAAGAGAAGGCAGTTCGATGAAGATGATGCAGGATGGAAAAAGCTAAAGTCTATACGTAGGCTGAGTTTGTGCTTATTCAGCCGTTGGCAAAACCTGGCGCGCTCCATGTAAACGCCCGGGTCGAAGCTGAGAGCAAATCTAGAATCAACGCGAGTGCGTGAGCTAATACGGCTTTTACTACAAAGAGATCCTCCATGGCTTATTCGACCTCTTCGACGCCGAACCCGGCACTTTCCGGATTCAGCACGGCATGGCGCCCGGAAAAACGTTCGCGCGCCCCACTTCGATCTAGGACGGAGCGCGGTTAGGACACCTTCCGCCAAAACCCCCGCGCAACGTCAAAAATCACCAATTTCATGTTTTTTTTAACATTCTTACTGCCAAATCAGGAAAGTATGAGGCTGTTTGGATACTAGGTCTACTCTGAGAGATCTCTGCTTTGATCTCTATGTAAGTCTCTCCTCTCTGCGCAGGCCCTACCTCTCTGCGCAGGCCTCTCTCTTCTGCGCAGGCCTGTACAGAGAGGAGAAGCTTATGTAAAGATTAGATATTAAATGGGTGAGATGAGATGAGATGAGATTAGATTAGATATCTTTGAACAACCGAGGGTTTTCCATATGTGACTGTGGATAATAACACCCATAACCCTCTAAGAAATTAGAAATATTAAGTATAAATATAAATCAGGTTAATAGTAAGCTGAAACACTTCATAACTTGCAAATTAGGCAGTAAAAAGCGTAAAAAACATAACAAACATTGAAGTTGTAGACTTACTAGTAAATTTGGTGAGGTGCGTGAATTTTGATGTTGCGCGGGGGTTTTGGTGGAAGGTGTCCTAACCGCGCACCATGTCTAGTCCAGAGTTTCGAGGGCCTCGGATGAGATGCATACTGTCTACCTACCAAGGTAGGTAATACTGCAAGAGTTTGGCAAAGGTGAATAGCTCTGATGAACAGCATGTCATCTCCCTTTCGCACAACCAAGAATGGGCGTGGCATCGATCTTTCGTTTGTGCATTCTATCGCCCCGACCCACCATTCCCCCCTACATCCCTATTCCTCATCACAGCCTCATATCTACCTCGCACCGCATGATCTGCACCTCGAATAGACACTTCGAATACAGAATATTCGGCTCTCATCATGACTGCTGTTGGCAGCATACCCTTAGCCAATGGAACTCATGATGCTCGACGCAATGAAGACGGTAGCACCACAGACCCCAAAAAAGAACCCCTTGCCATCATTGGCATGGCGTGCCGCTTCTCCGGAGATGCTACTAGTCCAGAGAAACTATGGGATCTCCTTTCACAAGGGCGGGATGCGTGGTCTGCTGTGCCTGCCGAGCGCTTCAACCAGAAGGCCTTCTATCATCCGCAGTCTGACCGTCTATCGACCATATCCCTGAAGGGCGGTTTCTTCCTCCGTGAGGATCCTGGGGCTTTCGACCCGTCCTTTTTCAATCTCTCCGCCGAAGTGGCCGCAGCCATGGACCCCCAGATCCGGATTCAGCTTGAGGTAGTATTCGAAGCGCTCGAGTCTGCCGGACTGCCGCTATCTTCTGTCGTAGGGTCAAATACTGCCGTCTTCACAGGGTCGTTCACCAAGGACTATCATGACCTACAGCTGCGTGACCCATCGAATATGTCACGGGCCTTCGTAACAGGCAATTACGCGGCTATGCTGGCAAATCGTGTATCGGATTTCTTTGACTTGAAGGGCACATCCGTCGCCGTGGATACTGGCTGCAGCACCAGCTTGATGGGTTTGCACTTTGTCGCGCAGACCTTGAGGGGAGGTGGCTCCGACTGTGCAATTGTTGGAGGCGCATGTCTCAATTTGAACCCAGACGCGTTTGTGAATTTATCAACGCTGCAGTACGTTCCTCCCCTTTCACTCAACTGACCCTTTCTCTTCATTCTGGGTGGGTTTTTGTATCTTGATATCTTTCCTAACTGGGCCATTCCAGAACTTCTGGACCCGACGGCAAGTGCTATGCTTTCGATGAGCGCGCACAGGGGTATGGCCGTGGGGACGGCATCGCTGCGATAATCATCAAGCGCTTATCTTCTGCTATCCGTGACGGTGACGTGATCCGTGCTGTCGTGCGCGAGACAGCTTCGAACCAAGACGGGCGCACCCCAACCATCACCGCCCCCGATTCTGATGCGCAGCGCGATCTGATCGAGGCCTGTTACACCTGTGCAGGACTGAATCCGCGAGGCACGACCGTCGTCGAAGCGCATGGCACGGGAACAAGAGTTGGTGACCCGCCGGAGGCCCGAGCGATCGGCGTGGCGATGGGAAGGGGAAGAAAGAAGCCTCTGTATGTAGCCAGCGTCAAGACGAATCTGGGCCACACAGAGGCTGCATCCGGGCTGGCAGCAGTGATAAAGATGGTCCTGGCGCTGTAAAATCAGCAGATCCCGCCGAGTTTGAATTTTGAGAAGGCAAATCCTGAGATTGGCTTGGGAGGATTAGGATTAACGGTAACTTTGCTCTTTAAATATCCTTATTGTATATAGGCTCACAAGTATTCAGATACCCACGAAGCTCGAACCATGGACATCAAACGGACCCCGACGGGCATCTATCAATGACTTTGGCTATGGTAAGTGATTTTAAGAGGTCCCTCTTTCTCTTTGCAGCCCTTTTCTCTGTTTGAAGAGGCATTCGTCCCAAAACACCAATACCGACCTCTGATCATCGCCAAGGGGGAACAAACACGCATGTGATCATGGAAGAAGCCCCTTTAGGACCTGCAGCACTCGGCGCTCACAGCCAACGTCCGACCCGACAGCTTTTCTTAGTCAGTGCGCATCAAAGAGCGCTACACGGCAGATGGCGGCAAACCTGAAGGAGTATCTCGAGTCGTCTGGAGACAAAATTTTTCCATCCATCTGCGTTCTCAGACCTGGCTTTCACCTTAGCTGAACGACGAACGTGCTTTCCCTGGACCATCGCTGTGAGCGCCTCTGGACCTGAAGACCTCGCTTCGACACTTGGCGACAGTACGGTACAGCCTCTACAGAGGCTCGAGAGGCCACCGCGGCTAGTTTTTGTTTTCAATGGCCAAGGTGCGCGATGGTTCGCGATGGGGAGGGAACTGTCTGCATGCTATCCAGTCTACAAGCATACTATCGAGAAGTGCGACCGCATTATTCAGTCTTTCGGCTCTGACTGGTCCTTGGTCGAGGAACTCGGACGCAGCAAAGAGAAATCGCGCGTGAACGAAGTCAAATTTAGTATGCCCCTCTCGTGCGCGATACAGCTTGCTCTAGTGCAACTACTAGGTGCCTTTGGCATCGTACCAGCAGCTGTGACAGGACACTCCTCAGGGGAAGTTACTGCGGCTTTCGCGGCTGGCGGCCTGTCACTCCGCGACGCCATGGCATGCACCTATTTCCGAGGGCTCGTAACGGCAAAGCACCTCGCTGAAGCGACTGGACGTATGGCGGGCGGTATGCTGGCTGTGGGGCTGGGAAGTTCAGATGCGCAACCGTACGTGGATAGTGCTACAGCAGGAAAGGTCGTCATTGCATGCGAGAATAGCCCTTCTAGTGTTACGCTATCAGGCGATATGGCAGCTATCGAGGAGCTGGAGGTCAGGTTGTCTTCAGAAAACATCTTTGCACGCAAGCTGGCTGTCCAGTCCGCCTTTCATTCGCATCACATGCAGCCCTTGGTAAAGAATTACCGCACAGCGCTAGAACAGCACATGGCCAAGCAGCGGAAGTTTGCGGAGCATATATTGTTCGTATCTCCCGTGACGGGTATAAGGATAGCCAACGCGGATCAGCTCGGTCCGGAGCATTGGGTTCGGAACATTATAAGCCCAGTGCTGTTCTACGATTCGTTCTGTAATATGGTAACCACAGAGCAGTCGTACGGCACCGACGTACGAAACATCGACTTCATGGTGGAGATTGGCCCACACATTGCCTTAGCTGGTCCTATCCGGCAAATTCTCAAAGAAATGCCGTCTACAAAGGGCCTTTCGACTGCCTATGGAGCCTGTTTAAAGCGTGGTCAAGACGCCGCACTCACCATCCAAAACTTGGCGGGACTCCTCGTTTCTAAGGGCTACCCAGTCAATACCTCGTATGTGAACGCTCCTAACGGACAGAAGGGTTCTCGAGTTGTGGCCGGTCTGCCGTCTTATCCTTGGGATCACACTCAGCGGTTCTGGTGGGAGTCACGTATCAGTAATCAACACAGGTTTCGCGAGCACACCCAACACGACCTTCTCGGCGTACGTATACCCGGAACGAGCGATCAGTCACCAATATGGCGGCAGGTTATTCGCACAAGCGATGTAAGCCGTGACAAATTTGTCGCCCATACTGGTACTATCCACTGACTCTTCCTAGCTACCTTGGGTTCGCGACCATGTTGTACAAGGTAACATTGTGTATCCCGGAGCAGGTTATATTGCCATGGCAATCGAAGCTATGCGCCAGCTACACCCCTCTCCGTTCACCACCAAAGGCTACATCCTTGAGGAGATTGAGTTTCTACATGCCACTATCATCCCCGAGGATAGCGAGGGTGTCGAAGTTCAGCTGTTCCTGGAACACGCCAGTGAAAAGGCTCTTGATAGCAGTAAGCGTGTCTTCCGCATCTACTCTCCGTTGCCGGATGGTTCATGGGCCGAAGCTGCGCGGGGGATTATCGCCGCAGAGACGGATTCGGCAGGGTCGAGACCTACACTGAGATCTGTGCAAGCTATCGACTTCGCTACTACATACAACAGAACCATGACACCGAAGGCATTTTACGAGTCCCTGGCTACGGCGGGTGTTAGGCATGGGCAGTCATTCCAGGGGCTAATCAACATCCGCAAGGCCGATGGCCAATCAGCCACGGTTCTTGTGATTCGCGACTCAGCCGCACTGATGCCGTACAACTGGCAAGAGCCGCATGTAGCCCACCCGATGACTCTTGACGCCGTCTTCCAGGCCGCCTATACAACGCTCTCCACTGAAGCACGCAAGACCGTAGGCACAGCAGTGCCCCGTTCGGTCAAATCGCTTTACGTCTCGTCCGATTTTAGTCCTGAACCTGGCAAGCAACTTCAAGCCTATTCTCATCTGCTGAACTACCACCGCCAAGGTTTCGACGTGTCTTTAGCCGTCCAGCACTCTCAACCTGTCAAGCAAACACTCATCGAGATGGACACTTTGAGGTTCCAGTCCGTCGATACCACAGCCACTGACAGCAGTGATGCGCAGAACAAGATATGTGCCTTTGAGGAGTGGGTGCCGAGTGTCGTGCTCAACCAGCCCCACGAGCTGTTCAGCATGCAGCTACAACGCTCTGCAGACCCAGCCGAGATTACTATAGGTCAGGAGCTGACACGGGCTGCATACTACCTGATCTCAGACGCGATGGCCCAGCTCACGGCGGAGGATATCGCGCAGCTCGAATGGTACCATCAGTCGTTGCACCGCTGGATGAAGCTGCAGCTGCAGCGAGCGAGCGAGGATAAGTTGGGGCCCCGCAGCTCAAAGTGGACACGAGTGACAGCCGGTGCGAAGGCAGCGCTAATTGATCGAGTTGCAAGCGCCAGCATAAATGGCGCTCTAACGGTGCGTGTGGGCCAGAATCTACTAGCTATTCTCCGTCATGAGTTGGCACCGTTAGAAATCATGCTAGAAGGAGGCTTGCTCTACCAGTTCTACCGCGAGATGCTACACTTTACCGAATCTACGGAACAGCTTGCTCAGGTGGCGAAGGCTATTACGCGGGAGAATCCTCGTGCGCGAATCCTCGAGATCGGCGCCGGGACTGGAGGCTGCACAGGGCCGGTCTTGGCTGCACTCGGAGGCGACGATGTCACTCCGGCCTGCTTCGACCACTATTCGTTCACGGACATCTCCTCAGGGTTCTTTCAGGCAGCCAGAGAACGCTTCGCGGCGTGGGGTGATCTGCTGAGTTACCAGGCGCTCAACATCGAGAACGATCCGGCGAAGCAAGGTTTTACCGAGAAGTACGACCTCATCATTGCTGCGCAAGTCCTCCATGCAACCAAGAATATGTCTCTAACCATGCGTAACGTACGCAAGCTGCCCAAGGACGGCGGTAAGCTCCTGCTAGTCGAGACTACAAGAGACACGACCGACGGTCACTTGATATTTGGCACCTTGCCAGGATGGTGGCTGAGTGAGGAGCCACAGCGTCAATATAGCCCCAACATGTCGCTGCAGACCTGGAAACCGATTCTGCAAGAAGCCGGCTTTGGAGGAATCGACTTAGACATCTGGGACTGTGAAAACGAGGAGCATCGCGCGATGAGTGTCATCGTATCGACCGCCATTCCCGAGGAGTCGCCAGTGTATAACACCGAGGTAGCACTAGTCTGGGGAACCACTAAGCCGCCGACAGACTGGCTGCGAGGCTTGGCTCAGGAGATCAAAGACGTCACTGGCATCGCGCCCATCATGATAGACCTCACTAGGCTAGAGGCCGAAGATAAGCTGTGCATCTTCCTCTCGGGCCTGGATGGATCTCCACAGAAGTTTGACGAGTCTAATTTCGACTCGATCAAGACTATGGCCACCCAAAGCAAGGATCTCATGTGGGTCACTGTAGGATCGTCCATAGATTGCCTGGTCCCTGAGAACGCACTACACAAAGGCTTACTTCGGACGTGCCGCGTTGAAGATCGGACTAAGCGTTTCGTTTCCTTAGATTTGGACCCCTCCAGACCTAAATGGGATCCTAGATTTCCAGCTTCTATAGCTACAGTGTTCGCTAGCGTGTTCAACGACGCCGGCGGCCGGAGTGAGGATTTTGAGTTCGCTGAGCGTCAAGGTCAGATCCTGCTGCCACGTCTAGTGCGTGACGGCACCGAAAACAAGACCTTCATCAACGGCACCAGAGAGACCGAGCTGCAGCCGTTTGTACAGCCAGAAACCGATGGTCGCGTCCTCAAGTTGGAAGTGACGAAGCCGGGCCTCCTTGACAGCATTGTTTTCCGCGACGATGAAGATGTTGAGCTGCCACTTCCTGAGGGTTGGGTCGAGATACAGCCGCATGCGTACGGTATCAACTTTCGCGACGTCATGAGTGCTATGGGTCAGCTTGACGAAAAGCAGGAACTCGGTGTAGAGAGCGCTGGTATCGTTACCCGTGTAGGATTTAACAGCGGCGGCGGTATCCAACCCGGCATGCGTGTCATTGCTCTGACACCGCATGGACATATAAGTGCGCGAGTACGTATTCCTTGGTATAATGTCGTTGCAATTCCGGACGACATGGAGTTCCCAGAGGCAGCAAGTGTCGCAGCCGTTTTTGCAACGGCTTATTACTCCATGTTCGACGTTGGGCGTCTTGAGAAAGGTGACACAATACTCGTACACGCTGCTGCCGGAGGTGTCGGTCAGGCGTGCATCATCTTGGCACAGTGGAAGGGTATCAGGGTCCTCGCCACCGTGGGTACCCCAGAGAAGCGGGCATTTTTGATGGAGACATACGGCATTCCCGACAAGCACATTTTCTCCAGCCGTGACGAGTCCTTTGTTCAGGGCGTACTCGCTGCAACTAACCAGCAGGGGGTGGATGTTGTGATTAACTCACTACCCGGTACATTACTCAACGCAACATGGAACATCGTCGCGCAGCATGGGCGGTTCATCGAGATCGGAAAGAGGGACATCCACCAAAACAAGGCTCTGGAAATGCGTCCGGTTAGAAAAGCCATCAGCTTCAGCGCTGTAGATCTCGTTCAGCTGTGTGATACGCGTAGCCATGTCGTTCAGCGGACCCTCGTTGCTGTCATGGACCTGCTGAGGAGCAAGAGTATCCGTAATATCTCGCCGGTATCGCTGTATCCCATTTCGGACATTGCACGCGCCTTCCGGACCATGCAGGCTGGGAAACACATTGGTAAAATTGTCGTGGTGCCAAATGCAAATGATATGGTGAAAGTGAGTAATTACAAGACTTTCTTCTTTTTCCCTGATGCTAATATTTGCCAAGACCCTGCCACGTGCAGAGGCTGCGAAGCTGTCTCCTAATGCCTCCTACCTCATCGTTGGTGGTCTCGGCGGTATCGGACGAGCATATGCTCGCTGGATAGTCGACCATGGCGCGAAGCATCTCATCCTCCTCTCGCGCAGTGCCGCAAGCAGTCCGCAGGCTACAGTCCTCAAGAAAGAGCTTTCTGCCACTGGTGCCAACGTTATACTGAAAGACTGCAACGCCGCCGACATCAAGGCCCTCGAATCTGTCATTGCCGAATGCTCCAAAAGCATGCCTCCGCTACGTGGAATCATCCACGGTGGCATGGCGCTTAGCGATTGCGTTATTGAGTACATGACGCCTACCCAATGGGCCAATGCACTCGCTGCTAAGAAGACCGCAACACAGCATCTTTGCACCCTATTCCCGGGAAAGGACGACCTCGATTTCTTCATCATACTGTCCTCGGCATTCGGCGTCATTGGCTCCGCTTCGCAAGCTAATTACACAGCTGGCGGTACGTTCCAGGACGCCGTCGCTCGCCGGCGTGCTGCTGCGGGCCTACCGTGTATCACCATCGACCTGGGCATGGTAGATGGCATCGGCTACGTGGCCGAGAACAAGGCCGGGGTGGCAGAGCGCTTGCTTGCCAGCGCCCATCGTCCGCTCGCTGAGTACGACGTCCTTCAGCTGTTGGATTACTGCGTGAGACACCAGGTGCGCACGCCGCGAACTGCGCAGTTGATCACAGGTCTCGCCAGCAGTGCGGTGCGCAAGCTAAGCTGGGGCAAGGAGCGACGGTTCGCGGCGTTGGATAATGACAGTGTCGCCGCTGGCGGCAGATCCGATTCCAAGGCTGGCAGCGCGGCAAGCGCCAGCGCTAGGCTGAGGGAGGGCTTAACGAGCGCGAGCACTGTAGAGGATGCGGGCAGCATGGTCGAAAAGGCCGTCGTGGAGAAGCTCGCGGACATGTTTGTAATCTCGGAGCAGGACATCGATGCCACACAGCCGCTGTCCAACTACGGTGTCGACTCGCTAGTTGCGGTCGAGTTGCGAAACTGGCTCGTACCAACGACACAGTGTGAGATGTCAATATTTGATCTGCTTCGTGCGCCATCTTTAAGAGAGCTAGCAGAAGGCATTGCCAAGAGGAGTAGAGCCTTGTACATCTCTTCAGAGTAGCATCTGCCGACCAAAGATGTAGGACGTTATCCAATGATACAATTGATTAATCTATTAAAAGCTATATTAGAGTGGAAAGATTCATTTTGAGCATATAAAAGAGATCTAGGGCACGGTCCTGAAAGACTAGAGCACTGTTTACCACTCTTTCAGTCACAGCTGATATGCTCTTGCATGAATGTGCGCAATTCAGGTCCTTGGTATCGCATGGCTTCTTCCAATCATTTTTTAGAACTTTGCCAACTCCTGAAACTTGTGGCTTTCTACTTTTGGGAAGTGGTCAGATTACGAGCAAACAAAATCCATTGGATCTCAATTAAAGTAGTGGACTGCGCTGCTATTATTTATAAAATTGAGACACGACGGGTGACATTCTTGCGCCCACACGAAGATACACACGATTTTCTCAGGAACGATCTAATTGCGTAGGATCTGCTATGTCTTGCGGTTCTCTCGCAATCCAAGGCAGGTAGGCATTGCTGCGCTGTGCGAGCTTGACCGGTCAAAATCACGGCAATAGGATATTGCAGTAGTTCTCATCCACATGTAAGTCAGTTTTGGCAATCTCCTATCTCCGTGAATGCTGTGTTATTGCGTTCTTGGATTGGTTGCTTTGACGCAGGAGATCTGGAAGACCCTGCCACAGATCACCTGTGACATCATGAGGTTGATGTCATTGTCGCGGCTTCAGCTTTGCTGTAGAAAGACCCTGCAGCTCCGGATTGGTCGAGGAACTTCTTGGCGACTACTTCAAGCTGTTACTGCCGTTGGTCCGTCTTTGCAGGGTCCACCACTTCTCAATTGTACCAGTAAAAGATTCTCTCATAACATTTTTCAGCTCCGTAACTTCTCAACGATGCCTTTCCCACAACGTAAAATCGGCGATGACAACGTCTCTGCTATGGGCTTGGGCTGCATGGGCATGACACAATCTTACGTCTCCTTTGGTGGCTACAATGATGAGGAATCGATCAAAACTCTCACAAGGGCTGCAGACATGGGCATGAATTTCTGGGACACTAGCGATATCTACGGGCCCGAAACGAATGAGCGACTAATTGGTAAATGGTTCAAGGAGACTGGAAGACGTAAGGAGATTTTCCTGGCGACTAAATTTGGCAATGTTTACGAAGGTGGCAAGAGAGGCGGGGGTATTCGAGGAGATGCTGCATATGTGAAAGAAGCTTGCGCGAAGAGCCTGAGTAGGCTAGGCATCGACACGATTGATCTATACTACCAACATCGCGTGGATCCGGAGACCCCCATCGAGGAGACCGTTGCCGCAATGGCCGAGCTGCAGAAGGAGGGCAAGATTCGGTATCTGGGGCTCTCCGAATGTTCAGCAACGACTTTGAGACGTGCACATAAGGTCCATCCGATTGCAGCCGCGCAGATGGAGTTCTCGCCATTTGCTCTTGAAATTGAGTCAGAGCAGACCGAGTTCCTAAAGACTGCTCGGGAGCTTGGCGTCAAGATCGTTGCTTACAGTCCTCTCGGCCGAGGGTTCTTGACGAATACTATCAAGAGTCGAGATGATATTGACCCAGGAGATTCCAGAGCCAACCATCCGCGATTCTCAGCAGAGCATTTCGACGAAAACCTGAAACTCGTTCATGCGCTCAGCGCAATGGCATCGAAGAAGGGTGTGACACCTGGTCAGCTAGTATTGGCTTGGGTTCTTCAGCAAGGCAATGATTTTCTTCCTATCCCGGGTACAAAACGGGTGAAGTATTTGGAGGAGAACGCTGAAGCAATCAACGTCCATTTGAGTGACGAGGAAGTAAAATTAATTAGAGGGGAAGTTGAGAAGGTTGGTGGAGGCAAAGGAGCGAGATACCCGCCAGCCATGATGGCAAAATGTTTTGGGGACAGTCCAGAACCCACTGCCGTCCATTAAGATAGGTAGTATTGGAGGAAGTCATGGCATGGGTTTGGCAAACTTGTGGAGGGAAAGTACCTACCTAGAGCTAAGAAAATAGACTGTTTCACGTGTGTCCTACCGTAATCTTGCCGTGTGCCTTGTATGTAACTCAGCCTAACCCAAGGTCAGGGCACAATCTTGAGAATCCAGGCCAATCAGCGTTGGCAATAGTAGATTGCAATTCTGCAATAGCGATGTATACTTTGTAGATGCAGTACAGGCGCGGGTCGGCCCATGCGGTGAGCATAGAGATCCGGATGAGCGTCTGCGTGGGTTGATTGGATGGTATGCGCAGTGACTACGCAAGGGATTTGATGGGATCAAGAAAGGGCGGCGGATGGGGTTTCTTATCCTCACGACCATCTTTCTCATCCCTTCTCTGCAATCGAAATTCGTCACACCAGGCCGACGGCCGATGGCTCCTACGAAGGTGCAATCTCCGACGGGTGACGGGAGATGATGGGCCTTGGGTATGAGGCTGATGAGCACTGGCCGGAACTGGTTGGTCGGCCAGGGGATCCGCAGGTGTGCGCTGTCAAACCCTCCCTCTCAGGCAATATGGCTTGCGAATCCTGCACCTTTCAGTCCTCGACATCATTACCAGGCAGGCGAATGCGCGCTTGACAGGCGCAGATTCCGCGCGACACCAATTGGTCTACTAAACGCACCACTTTTCTGGTCGAGCTGCGCTTCCTCGCGGCTGCAACGCTTGTCTTCACCACACCCCAAACCCAACGTTAGCATGATACGAGAAGGTCAATTGCTTGTCCGAAGCTTGCTCACACTCGATCGGCGACCGCGAAAACACTTACAATTGTTTGAGGATAGTTTCGAAATCACGAGGCTGAAGCGACGGAATTTTGTGTGTCATCGGTACTCGACGAGGTGACGGGCCTACGCGGAGAAACACTCGGTTGGAAACACTCGAAGTTGCAAAACCTGTTTTTGCAGGAAAGTTAAGAGATGCGCACTATTTGTCTACACGAGTCGAGTCTTGCTTAGAGGGTAGGTCGATATTAATGTTGACATCCCTGGCGCGTTCCCAGCCACCACGCATTTCGCGGCTTCACGACGATTCGTCCAGCCTCTCGAATTTTTCCCAACCACCTCGCCAATCTACTTTCCTTCCCTTGGCTACCCTTCTTTCCCTAGCACTGCCCATGGTTCACTCCTACTCTGTGGTACTAACTCTGTCATTACTTCCTAGGCCTGCATTCCATTGCGCATATTTGGCTACGTAGTTTAGCTTAACCCATCACGAACACCACCACCCTCGAGGCTCCAACACGCTCTGAGCGGTCTCGTACCGCCAGCGCGCCCCATTTCAATTGTGGGCGAAGGCGCTCCCCTACCTAAACCCCAAAAGTTCAAAAGAATTTCTCACAGTGTCGCACAACCTGCCGCGCCCTTCTGGTTACGATCCCCACGACTCTGACGTAGCGTTTACATCCTCGCGTTTGCAGCTACAGCCGCAGGTTCAGGCTTTTTTACGACCCCAAGCTCCCTCACGTCCGTCGAGTTCTTCGGGTAGTGGATCAATTCATACACTTAGACGAACACCTAGATTCGAGGATCAGCGCCAACGACGACAGCGATCCGCCTCTTTAGACTCAGCCTCGCGGCAACAACAGCAACAACGAGATCGTGACCAACTCGCCGGAGAGCAAGCAGCTCTTAGTGATCAACCACGACCTAGTCGTCCAAGATCGAACTCCGCATACGAATCTCGAGAACCACATCCTGCCCTTCGTATATCCAGGCGAACCGCTTCTGCAGTTCTCTACGCATTAGAAGAAGCTCTTCGACAACCAAAGCCATTCACACCAGATTGGATCGAGGAGAACGCGCAGATGTCGGATTTGGTCGGGGGTGGAAATGGACGTGCAGGGAACGGGGGTTCGCGGGCGGCTTCGGGGCCTACGCCGGTGGAGCGGCCACCAGAGCTACGCACCCCACGCGACATTATGAATAGGCGACAACAACGCGATGCCGAACGGCGAAGAGCTGAGCTCGATGCGGCAGCACGAGCTGATGAGCAGCGACGTGCGCAAGAGGTAGAAGCTCGGAGGATAAGTGCTGAACGGAGGGCAGTGGCTAATGAGCAAGCAACACGAATTTCAGGCGGAGCCCGCAGAACGAGTGCCGCTGGCGAGG
The DNA here is from genome assembly GCA_010094025.1 of Viridothelium virens. Taxonomy (NCBI): domain Eukaryota; kingdom Fungi; phylum Ascomycota; class Dothideomycetes; order Trypetheliales; family Trypetheliaceae; genus Viridothelium; species Viridothelium virens. The sequence continues at coordinate 81,932 of ML991861.1, read as the reverse complement.
GTCGAGGACCTGTAGAGGCACCAGGGTCAACCGCTGGAGCTGGACATTCTCAACAGGGTTCGGCAAGAGAGGGTGAACGGCGAACGGCGGCTAGCGGCAGTCAAGTTGCGCAATCGGCAGGTGGGCAACAACGGTCAGCACCTGCCCAGCAACCAGCTCAAAGCGCAACCTTCCCAGGGTCGCGACCACGTGGCACATCAGTCTCCCAAGATCAACCTCGCCCCGCCGCCCCGTCTACGCGATCAGGCACGCAGCGCGCAACCCAAGGCCCCTCGCAAATGAGGCCGACCCCGGCTACAGGCGATCAACCTTCCGCCTCTCAACCACCGGCCCAAGCGACCAGTGGCGCGGAGGGCGGGCAATTACAAACTCGGTCAACCGCCAATAGCTTTCCACATGCCTTTCAGCGATGGGAGGACCTGTCGTCTCACTGGGAAGGCCTCACGAGTTACTGGATTCGCCGACTGGACACGAATACAGAGGAGCTTCGTCGCGAGCCTCTCGCCCAACAAATGTCTCGACAAATCACAGATCTTAGTGCTGCTGGTGCTAACCTTTTCCATGCTGTGGTTGAATTACAACGCCTAAGGGCCTCCTCCGAACGAAAATTTCAAAGATGGTTCTTCGAGACGCGTGCTGAACAAGAGAAGTTGAACGAGGAGAAAGCGCAGCTCGAACGCCAACTGCGAGAAGAGCGGAAGATCAGGGAGGAGGGCGGTGGAATGATGGAAGAGGCCAGAAAAGAAAGACGGACGGCTGAACGTATGGTGGCCGAAATGAGAAGAGAATTGCAAATCAGCAAAGAAGAGGCGCGGCGAGCCTGGGAAGAGTTGGGTCGCAGAGAACAAGAAGAAAGGGAACGGACACTCAGTCTTCGAGAAGGGCAGCCAACGCTGGTAGGTGGAGTCCAAGTCGTCCCAATGGCCGCAGGTATGGCATCACGTCAAGGGAGCATGCGAGAGCGCCCTGGTACGAGTGGTGGCTACCAATCTGAACTTGCTGGACCGTCAGTAAGCGGCAGTCAAGCAGGTGGAGATCAAGGCCAATACATCTACGAAGGCAGCCAGTCGCCGACAGATACTGACCCATTTACGGAAAGTGGCCAGCAACAGTCATCACAGCCATATTCTCAAAGCTATCACTACCCACAGGTCCCCACAAGCTCAGCTTCTGCTGCTCAAACCGCAGTCCCCACCACCTCAGGCCCCTCTCAACCCGGCGCCGAAGCCCTCCGCCAAGCACATCAGCAAGCCGCTCGCGAAGACCCCGCAACCGCCGCAGCACAAGCCTTCTACCGCCACCAGCAACCCGAAGAAACCTACCTGCACTACCAACAGCCGCCGCCCGCCGCGCCCGCCGCGCCCCCCTCCGGCGCCACCATGCCGCCCCCACCCACCTCCGCCTCGCGCACCTCGACCCGCTCCGGCCAGCCTTACGACCAAGGCAGCTACGTCCCCTCCAGCATCGACGACGCCTTCTCGTCCGAAGGCGGCGACTACGAAGACTACGAGATGGACGAGCACGGCAACCTCGTCCGCGACGAGCACGGCCACCCCATCCTCGTGCCCCGTCGCAGCCGCAGCGCGCCGCGTCGTAGTATCGCCGGACGGCTGGAGGAGGAACAGGAAGAGGATGACGACGAGGGGGATGATGACTTTGATGTTCATGAGGAGGTTGAGCGCGAGCGCGAGCTCGCGAGGCGGTATGGGTCTGCGCCGACGTCGGGGGCCGGTCCGAGCGGTGCTGCTGGGGGTGCTGGGTATGCGGGAGCGCAGCGGCCGCCGCCGGCGCCGAGCTCCGGAGCGTCGACGCAGGGGTACGCGGGTGGGTTTGGCCCGGCGGATTATAGTGGGACGGGGTACGGGAGTGGGTGGGAGGGGATGCCGAGGCATCATCATCCGACGAGGTTGAGTGATGTGTTGGAGGAGGATGAGAGGAGTCGGACGAGTCCGAGTCGGGCGAGTGGGACGAGCCGGCCATATTGATAAATTACAGTTCATTGAAGGGGATAGAGCTGATGAAAGATGTTTCGAATGAGGCAGGCTCGGCTCTGTGGGAGGTTGGGCACTTTGTCTATTCCACTGCTCCTATGTGGATGCTGTCTTTCGTATCCGCATCAGCGCATACCCACCGCATTCGCATTAGCAATGGCGTTTCTCTGGGATATTAAAAGGGAATGTATTCTTTCTTTCTTTCTACACTGTTCCTTTCTCCATTGATCTTGTTTCCGATGGGTGGATCTCTTTTGTTTGATTGCATACTCGGATATGTCACTGGCGCTGCTTTGTGGTGTATTCTTGTCGCGACCGCAGGTCTCGGCCATCTAGCGTGGCGCTGTGCATGAAGGGCAAAGTGAAGCATTGGCGGAAGGAGTAATGATGTTGTGCATAGGTAGCCTAAAACTTCGAAATATCAATTCACTACTGACACAATTCTTCAACTCCTAAGGTCCTGAAGACGGCGTTTCTCACGGTATCGACAGCCTCTGGGTTGCTCAATGAGCTACGAATTTGGCTTGATCTCTCTCACCTATTCTCGGCAACCATGGTTCATGCGCAGTCCTTTGAATCGCGATAAATTCTTGCTTGGTAGCAAAATTTGGCCTCACATATATGGTCTATGGCGAGGAGCGATTCCGGTAACGGAGTTTTGCCTAGTGAGCGCAAGTCAACGCATTGCCACCTTGTTCTTCCAAGCGGTTTCGACACCCGCTGACAAGCTTTGAGATGTCCTTGGATGTTTCTCAGCCTTCATCTTGCAGTTGGACTGCTTTTGCGCATGCCTCAAGATCCACCTCCCAAGCAGCAACTAGATCTCGGATGACTTTCGTCCACTTCTCTATAAGGGGATGCGCATCCGCAATTTCTACGAATGTAACCTCCTCCTCTTTACCCGGAACGTCATACGTCCAAACTCCATCCTCCCCGAAATATTGTCGCCCAAACAAGCTCGGGACTGCAAGCTCTTTGCTCGCCTCCGCCCGCACCGCTTCCGCCTCTACCAGCATCTTCCCCCTTTTATGCTCCAAGTCCTCGCGCTGCTTCAGCCGGCTATGCTCTTGTTTTCCATCACTGACCTGGCTGGACCCGAAAGTCGCGGTCGTAGTACTAGACAGACCCTTTCTGACAATCAGTCTCCGTCTTCCTAGTGCCTTCATCAAGCTCTCCGCGACACCCAACACGAAGCCGGCTTTTAGACCAATGGTTGCACCGAGCGAGTACCCCTCATCGAAGCCGTCTTGGACATAGCGGACTTTACTCGAGGAGATACCATCGCGGTAGCCGGCGTTGATGTGAGTGCTGCGCAGGCGGGGAATTTCAGAGGGTTCGGCAACTGGAGCAGAATTCTGGGAAGCATCCAGAGGAGAAGAATCGAATATATCGGCGAAGGTATTGTCTTCGGTCGATCGGCTTTCCGGAGGTTGGTCAATGGGCTGCGGGTTAGGAATGGTCATGTCAAGGCGCGAGGACGTCTCATGAATCATATCTGCGAAAGGATGATTTTAGGTTGACGGAATGTGATGTCAGCGTGACGCATGCAATTAGATTTATTGTTAGAGGCCTGTTTCCATATGCAGGTGGTTAAACTTTTTGAACGTCACATGTCCAAAGGTTGATGATGTTGTGGCGCAGCACTATCGTCATTGGACCATGCCCTGCCAGGGTTTCACAGTGTGGCTGTGCGTAGGTGGCGCAAAATGCCTAAATTGAACATCGTGCTTCTGATCAAGCCAAGCTCCAAAGCATGCTGTCCAAGGTTTGTGTTCGATGATCATTGGGTCGGTGCGTAGCGCATACGCCAAGTTGATGTATCATGAGCTAGGTTAGAATGACGAAACCGAGAAGTTGCGTTGGACAGGTAGGACATCTGCGCGAGGATACTCTCGTGGATGTTTTCTATTTGCTCTTTATGGTGAGAATCCTAGGAGCTGATATACCAATCACGCATAGATTCTCAGTGACGATACAGCAATGATATCGAAATGAGCGAACCAGGACGTGCCCCACGTACGGTGAATATTGAATTAATGCGAGACTTGGCAGTCACGCTGCAAGACCCTTCCATTTCTTGGTACATAACAGGTTCTGTGCAGTGATTTGGGAGCCTACCAAAGCTCTACCTACCTAACTCACCTTACCTTGCATGGATTAGGTGAGGTAAGAAGTACCTGCTTTGTCCTGCCTACGTCAGTCCCTCACTTAGGTATAAGAGTCCTGCTTCTTCTCCTGCCTCCTCTTCCTTCTCCACCACCCATTCAACCAACGAGTTTTCAGAACAACCTTGCTACATTTGCTCTATTGAATTTTACCTTTTTGACCTTGAAGCTTTCTTCTTCCGAAACTTATCTGCTTCATCATGTCTGGGATCATTGAGAAAGCTAAGGAGCTTGTTTCCTCTGACAAAAAACACGATAGCTCAGACGTGACCGAGACTCATCCCACTACTTCGTCTACAACTCATCCCACTACCTCGTCTACTACCCATCCTACGACCACTGGGACCAGCACTCATTCTGCTGCTCCTACTGGCGGAGCTCCTGTATGATTGTGTCTCTTGAATTTGGAGAGCGTAACTAATTTGCATAGACTACTGAGCCCACCACACACGCCGCCCATGCTCCTTCGAACGTCTCTACTGGAGCGGCCGTGCCCTCTTCTGGTACCTCTGACCCTGCACTTTCGTCTGGCGGGATTCACAATAGCGTGACGGGCGCAGGCTCTGGCACCACAGCTGAGACTGGAGCAACCACCAGCGGGGTCGGCCCACACAGTTCAGGCCTTGCCAACAAAGCTGACCCTCGTGTGGATTCTGACCTTGACGGCTCCCGCAACGCAGGTCTATCAAAAGGCGCTGGTACCCACAACACTGTCACTGGCGCTGGTTCAGCTACTGAGGGCACAGTCGGTGGAGCTGGCCCGCACAGCTCTACTTTGGGTAACACAGCAGATCCTCGCGTTGACTCTGACCTTAGCGGTTCCCGCGTCGGTGGTCTCGATGGCACTGGTACCCACAACACCGTTACTGGTGCTGGATCAGCTACTGAGGGCACAGTCAGTGGAGCCGGCCCGCACAGCTCTACTTTAGGCAACAAAGCAGATCCTCGTGTTGACTCTGACCTTGACGGCTCCCGCAATGCTAGCGCTGCCACTACGTCTACGGGTACCCATACAACCAGAGCTGGCGAAGCACTTGACCCTCATAGCGGAACTACTGGTACTCATCCGAGTAGCACCTTTACTTCCGATGTTCCTTCTCATACTTCTACGCACGGTGGTCCACACGAGTCCACGCTCAGCAACAAAGCTGATCCTCGTATTGACTCGGACCGTGATGGCTCAAAGAATGCGGGACTTGCGTCAACTACCGCATCTTCAACAGGGACTGGCACCACTGGCGTCCATGACACTGGCTCTACTACTGGTACTACTGGTACCACTGGTACCACTGGTGTTGGCTCTACTACTGGCGCTCCGAGTACTGGTTCTACTACTGATACCCTTTCTGGCCTTCCTGGACCTGCTCCCAACACTGCTGGACCACACAAGGTATCATCCCCCAGCGAAGATTATATTGTCTGTGAGCACTTCGCTAACTCATCTGCGTAGTCTGATCTTCTTAACAAAGCTGACCCTCGTGTCGACTCCGACCTTGACAACTCCAAGACCATCGGCGGTAACAAGACTGTCCCTTAGAATCAACACACCATCAATGTCTAGATACCTTTTACTTCTAGCCCGTCACCTATGTTGTGTTCTGATCAGGGGTTAAGCCGAAACAGATGCGGGGGAACAGATTGCAGGTGGAAGTTGATTGGCGAAATGATATTCCAAATGCAGCATGACTCATTTTATACCTCACAGAATGCAATTGATGTAGCATAGCACGGTCCTAATTCAATCTGATCAATCATTTCCCTTGGCAGTGTTTCGGTTGAAATCTCCTTCAGTAATAGTAAACTTGACATCCGACCGTGCATAACAGCAATACCCTGGATGACTATACAAGTTGGTGGTGTGGTGATGAGTGGAGGAGTATCAGCAGGGGTGCTGTATCGAGCACTGCTGCTGCAATTATTACCCCACAATTTTCGCCCAATTTGGAAAGATGTAAACATGCGAATACTGTACCCGCAATGACGTCGTTGCCTTTCACATTTTACGCATTGTCGCTCATGTCTTCAAGGCTTGTCTCAACCACTTCACCATCACGTTTCGCAAAACATGTCCGACAAGATCCAGAAGATCGCTGAGGAAGATGCGAAGCGTATTCAAACTCTTACGCGCGATGCAGCCCGTTCAGGTGCATATCTCTATCCTATCAAGGTCTGCTCACTGTTATAAATGACAAAGTCGACGGTATCATTAATGCTAAATGACAACAGGGAATACTCTATTTCCTTCGACACCGTTCTCTCTGGTCCCCATTGTTGTCAAATCTTACTCCAACCTTGAGCCTCGGTCTCGGCGTCACAGCGTTCATGTTTCTCGTCACATATGTGCCACAAATGGCTGTTATGGCTTTATTCGAAGGCCCGTTGGCAGCCATCAGTGCTGCAGGATTGGTGCTGAGCGAGAGCTCGACGCTGACCAATATTGGAGCACGCGCTTGGTGGGTGGAAAGTGCACTAGTTGATACATTCGATGGCGTATGTCTGGAAGTGCGTCCATATCATTCAGAAGGATGCTAATAGCACCACAGACGCTTGTGTCTCGCAGTGAGACTGCGCTCGTCACCCGCGGCCGCGAAGTCAAACCCGGCCATGATCCTATGCAACGCCTCGGCAAAATGCTTACAAGACCTTTTGCGAAATTCACTCCTAAGGCACTCGTACGATACTTCATGTATCTGCCGCTCAATTTCATTCCTGTCGTCGGGACAGTCTTGTTTGTCATGTTGCAAGGCAAGCGAACCGGACCTTTCTTACATTCTCGATACTTTGAGCTCAAAGGAATGAGCCGCCGACAGCAGGAGCAGTTTGTAGAAGAGAGGCGAGGCGCATACACAGGGTTCGGAGTGGTTGCAACACTTCTTGAGATGGTGCCCGTTGTTGGAATCTTCTTCGCCTTCACGAACACCGTGGGCGCAGCATTGTGGGCTTCGGATATGGAGGGTCGGTCAACAACGGCGCCTGGGTTGAGAGAAAGGGCAAAAATGGCGGAAGAATGAAGAATAGCAGCTCCATGACTGATGCGTTTCTTTCGCGTCTTTCATAGCGTTAGGAAAGTCATCGGATCCTGCCCAGGTCCAAATTCGGCCTCAGTATCTCGCTCGAAGTCCTGCACCTCCAACCTTTCCTCCGCATCTAGGTGAGCTAGCGCATCCGTAAAGCCATCCGTCGTGAAAAATGCCTTGATATGTGGTCCCTTTCTGGACGGCTTGGTGTCTGTTCGACGTTGAAGGATTTGAAGAAACTCCGCCAACTCAGGTCGATTTTTGAGTGGATATGAGATCTTTTCAAGCCCATCAATGATACAGAAAATGAGTTCAGGGCCGTTGCTGATAATTTCTTCCAGCAGCGTCAACGCTAATTGTAGGGAATCTATTGAGCCATCTAATTTGTCGAACTGAGTACGGAGTGCGCTCCAATCTGTGTTTGGGCTATTCTGCATATACGCCGCGATTTGGAAGATCAAAGAATACGTCAAGTTTAGAAGAGCCTTTTCCGGGGGGTTCTGCGCCATATGATCACAAAAATATGCAATGACCGGTACCTTGGCTTTCTCCGCAACATCAAAGATGTAAGCACTCATCAGCGTCGTTCGAGATGGTATAGGCGCTTGAAAGAGGCCGCAAATCCACAAGGTCCTTGATACCGGCTCTAGGAACCAGTACTGGATACGTTTTAGGATGTCGAAGTTCATGTGTAAATTTCTACTCCTCTCGACGAGATCTCGGCGCAAGTCTTTCTGATCGACCTTTTCGAAAGGCGCTGCCAGGCTTGACCAGTCTTCCATAACACCGATGTCAGCCGAGCCTGCGCTGTTGTGACCAGATAGAGCTAACATAGGACTCGGGCTTCGTGCGGTGACCATATTCACCATCTGAGCGAAATGAGTTTCATATTCGCAGCGTAACTGATTCTGTATGGTTTCGCCCATCCGACTGAACAGTTCCTCCTGAAATTGTCGCATCCAGATCGTGAAGTCGCCAGATGTTGGCATCATCTGGATTCTTGCTTCTGTGGCAAGTTTCGACTCTTTTTCCAGCTTGTCAGACAGATTTTTGATCTCGTCAGTCGCGGTATTGAGACGTCTATCAATGAAGTCGGTATCAAATGCGCGGCGCAGTCGCTCCCAGCCGGATTTGAACCATTCTTTCATGATATCCGTCAAGAACCGGAAGATTGCAACATAGAGGAGTGCAATATAGCGCTGCATGAATGCATTGTCACGATGGATCCTCATTTGTCGATGCCAATAAGGCAATCTATCGCTGAGTTCCTCGAGAGCTCTGCCCACAGTCTCTCCAATCTTCTCGTATCTCGCGGAAGCTTTGACAAGAGCCGAAAAGCTTCCAGCTAGAATCGAAATATATTTATCGCCGTCAGGCACAACAGCGAATAAATCCCTATGGGAGTTTAGGTTGCTGCAGAGCTTGTTAAAACGTCCTTTCAGCCTTCCAATTGTACTCTCCTCTCGATTCGTTTTTACTTGGTCAGACGCTGCCGTCACAGCCTTGTAGACGTCCTCAAGGCGGGGTGGAGAATCATCAACTTTGGATCTATGTCAATCTGGTAAAAGTCTTTGGAAGTCCAGCCAAGCCTGAGCAAGTTCACGACTTGCTTGGTCCAGCGCCTGATCTTCAGCAGTGCCATTGTGAGTCATTGCGGCATGTTGTGTCCTGAACAGATCTTGCCATAGGTAGGCAAGCGACCTTCTCCGCTGTTCCTCATTTTCATCTCGGGCTTCTTTGACGGCCAAGGATGTTACGAGATCATCTTCTGGAAACTCGTTAGTAGCCTTTCTGCTGAATCTTCGAACAATTGTCTGGCTGTCCCCCTCAGACTTGGTGGAGGACATAAAGGTATTGGGCATATTGGTTGATAGCTAGAGTAGCGCACAGTCCCCAACCACGACTAAGCCTTGATATTTTGGTATTTGTACGTGAAACTGCAGAAATTATCTCATCGCTTGAGGATAGAGACGGTACCAATCTATGTTCCAGCGGCAACATTCCAGGTAGCAAGCCACTATGCATCGTTGAGGCAGTGCATGCATTGGCAGCTGTGAGCTTAACCCTCCTCCCCGATTCACTCCACCCAAGGAACTTCTCTACGCCTGGAAGAGTGCAAACTCGGGCTCTACGAGGGGACCAATGACCATTCTTGAAGCAAATATTGCTGAGTAGTAGCTCAACTGGACGTGTTAGTCACAGACGAGTGGCAAGCTCTTGGTTTAGAGGGAAGATATTCTGGTCTGCCTACGCAGACCTCAGTCTAGTATCGGACGTAGGATCGAGCCAACAAAAGCTACTCCTGGAAGTATCATTGTGAAACTTGATTGATCCTTCACTTTCTTGTTCAAGCTCCACTTTAAGATCGAGCCTTGCCTGATTCGATATATCTGACCAAATGCCCATGATTCTAGAAGCGCCAGAATTGCGTGAGCGGGACGTGTAGGAAGCTTGGCGAGGGCCACTTCGCTAAGGGCAACTCCGTGAGACGCCGGTAGAAACCCACTTAAACTGTATTTGTAGTAGTATGCATACTCCTATTCCGGGGTTTAGAGGGCTGTAACATGTAGGCCCCCTACAAGGCTGAATCACCCATGATGAAAGCTGATTTGCAGCACTGTGAGGAGCTTTCAGCCTCATTTGTACATCTGTCGGCACATATGTAACTCGAATGCACCACATGCGCTAGATTTTTCACGTCGCTCTCTGTTTCTTTGCAAATCTCATTTCCCTTGCGAATTGGCTCTATTAACTTTGTACCAATCCCTGTTATCCAATTCTGTGTGCCTGTTCGTGTCTTACTATGAGCGAAGCCAGCGATGCCGCGAGCGACACAGAACCAGCAGCGAGCAGCTCCAATGCGGACCTTCACGAAGCACCAAACAGTCAAGCCGCTGAATCACAGGTAACGAAACGTGTCGATGATTTTACCGAAGGGTGGGACACCGCATTAGCAGAGCCTGTTCGAAAGGATATCATCTACAGAATAGAGTGTCGCGATAAGTATAAAGAGCTCGTGGGAAAATTCGAGTCCACCAAGCCTTTTGGCAATCTTGAAATTCGTCCGAATAGACCAGCGGAAGACGTCGCCAGTGATGACGTTGAAACGGGGGCGATCTTAGAAATTGTGACCCACGTTAGAGTCTTCCAATACAATTCCTATTACCCCCCGCAGCCGGGCCTCGTCGTGGACGGGCAGGGCGACACGGACCTACCAAGGTTCTTGGAGGATTTTCCAATCAGTTCGAAACAGCCAACAGAGGTGGTCGTCAAGTCGCAAATTCTGCTAAATATCATTCGGCAGATTGTGTCATATTACCCCTCTCAAGAGCTGACCGGAGATAGCATTACAATCAAAGAGCCATATCCAGTGTTAATGCACCATCTGCATGATCTGACGGACCTCCTTAGCCAATCTAAAGAAGAGGCCATGCAGAAATCCAAAGAATGGGAAGATCCAATTCATGACCCATGCCACCACCTTCAGGTCCTGCTTGACTTTCTACAGCCGACAATCCGAAAGGTATTGCGACCAACACAACAAAAGTTAGAAAGACCGGTGCCTGTTGTGACATTTGACACCCTTTGGTATATGTACCGACCTGGAGAGGATCTATACTTCAAGTCAACGCGCGTCGTTGGTGACAAGATCGAGGCTGGTGTTATGACAGAAATGTCGTTAGAGCCCATTGAGGATGCTGGTAAACGCTGAAAGAAGCCTGGCATGATGATTCACGGCTTCAATCTTTGGCCAGAGGGCACGAAGATGTATCGCTGGGAGTTCAGAAGGTTGGTGGAGTATTTTGAGGGCGAACGAGAGGTTACGTCGCTTGCTGTGTATCCTGCCAGCTTCTGGAATAGTAAGGACGGAGGTGAAAGACGCCGGAAGATAGAAGAGCGAGGTGAAAAGATAGTTCGGCTGCTGCAATGTGGACCCCGGCAGATGAAACTCACGGGCCACACGTGTGCAGAGGACAAGACTCATGTAAGTCATCAGAGAATGGGTGAGGGCCGAAGAGGGTACGCTAATGAATAGAAAGTACAAAAACACGTCGATAATCGTTGACGACGAAATGGCGTCCAGATATATCAAGGAGACGGGGGTTACCACTGGAGATTTCGGATATCTTCCAGGTCCCTACATTGCACAAAAGCACCTCCACTGGGATACGTTTGATAACATTGACCTCGCAAAAGTGCCCGAATTGACTAAACATCAGTATTTCAACATGGGTATTTTCACGTCTGTCTTCGTACTGAAAGACAAAAGTTGGCGTAAGTAATTGATCCTTTAAGCTTTCATAACTTTTCCTCTTAAAGCGCGATCCTCAGGAGTGGCCCTATAATGCATAGATGGAGGAAGATTGACTTCTGTGACAGACTTCATTCTCTACGACGATCTCTCCGATATGCAACCGCAGGAGGAGGTTATGCGAAGCTTGGTGATGCAAGACAGCAACGTAGAAGTGTTGCAAGCAGTCTGTCAGGCACACGAACATGCGTGGAAAATCGAGTTCATCGAAAACAAAGGCCAAGGACAGATCATCCTTCTTCATGGACCGCCTGGGGTTGGAAAGACATACACGGTTGAATCCTTTTCTGAAGCTTCCGGGAGGCCCCTCATTCCACTTACGATTGCGGATATTGGACTAGAAGACGAGACGATCGAAAACAAGCTGGCAAAATGGTTCTCGCTTGCGGAGTCCTGGAATGCAATCCTTCTGCTCGATGAAGCTGACATCTTTATGGAAAGAAGATCGCGGGCAGATATTCAGCGCAACGCCTTAGTTTCTGGTTTGCTGCATCTGCTTTCCGTCTGAAGGTCTGATATGCTGACTATTTTCAGTTTTTCTCCGCCAAATGGAATACTTCAAGGGAATCTTCTTCCTCACCACTAATCGTATTGGCCATATTGATGATGCCTTCCTCTCCCGTGTCAACATTGTCATCGGTTACGATCCCTTGTCCGACGAAAAGCGTGCTCGTATCTGGAACGGCTTCTTCAATAAACTCCAAAAGGACATGGAACGCTGGAAACAAGATGGCATTAAACCGATCATCCAGGTCAGTAAGTATGCCAAGCAATATATTCTCTACGACGAGGAAATTAAGGCGTTGCAATGGAATGGAAGAGAGATAAGAAATGCGTTTCAGACAGCAATTTCCCTAGCCAGATACAGAGCGTCAAAGGAGAAAGAGGACGGAAATGACGATGTTGTGGATGTGGAAGTGGATCATTTCAGAAGTGTTATGCGCATGAGCAGATCGTTCCGTGGGTACATGGATAGCATTAGCAAGCTACCGGAAGCAGAAAGGGCGAGGAGGGCTTATGATCGGAATGATGATTACAAGCATCAAGATGTCCCATGAGATGCCCGCGGAAATGAGGACACTCGTGACTCTCGCAGCCACCGAGGGTTGCAACAAGAAATGTCCGCGGACCGCGCCAGGACTTGAGATGACTATCCCCAGCTCAAACTTTTACTCGGGTCTTCCTAGGCTGCATAAATTCAAATTAGAGTTTCAGGGCGATGTTGCAGGTTCTTCTCCGAGACCATATTCAGCGCTTTTCGACCTCGTGAACAGAACTTACTGGGGACCTCCTAAATCTGTGCAGGTCAAGACTTCAGCCACCTCTATAGCATCGACACTTCTCATTTCACCCCCTGGTGCAATTTTTCGAAATTATTACCTCAGCATCAGAACTTAGAATTTTGAATCAACCGAATGCGGGAATTCGAAACGCATGCATTTGTTAGGCACGTTCCCCGAGAAAAATTCCAACAGTAAGAGCCCTGAGCAGTTAATCCGTATGAGGTTAGCCATAAGCGAATGCTGAGGTGCCTTGTTCTAGCCATGATTCGTCTTTACGTTTGCTCTGTAATTTGTCTGCTTAAATGAGTGGAACCCAATGGTCTTACATCACCCGACCAAGGAAAGTCAGTATTGAAGTTGCTGGACAGCATTTGAACATGAAGATGGCCTTTCTTCCCGTCCTCAGTATACTAGAATTCATGTAAGCCTTTCTCAAACACCGGAATCTTGAGGGTTCTTCCGTTTTTGAGCTTCCGATCCCTCTGGTATCAGCTGTCCCAAGCTCTAGGCAATTCGGGTCCCATTTCCACGCTGTCCATGCTGGCCCAAAGACCTCGTTGAATCTGCCTCACGCTCTCACAGCCACCTGACTCGCTCCGTCGTCTTGCCATAAGGGTACACACGATAGGGAGCTCGGGAATAAGATGGCCGAAAGGAAGACGGCCAGAGGTAGTATTTGCACATTGCTCATCTTTTGCAATGACAACAGCACCGTTTCGAACCAGGAGCTCCATCACCGGAATGCTGTTCTGGTCAAACTCTGTCCAAGGTTGGCTGTTACCCGAAAACATGGTAATTCCCACAGGATAAACTTCCGCGGCAAATTGCAAGGTTCAACTATACTCCAAGCTCGCGCCATTAACCAGGAGAAGCTCAACAATGGAAGCAGATCCGCGTTCAGCGGCCGTTTTTAAGGTCATCCCTGAACTTTGATCTGGGCCTTCATTAGCCAATTGACTGTATTGCTCTCGCCCGCTGTTTAGGTCCACGCCAAGTCTGAAGAGGAACTCCGGAACGGGAAGATTTGCAACTACAGACGGGCCGAGCTCTGGGCTATAGCAGGCCAGAAAATTCGGGCGCAACCCAAACTTCGCAAACGCTTGAAAGAGCTCGAGTTGGAGATGGGTCGGAGCTTTCGATGCTGATGATAGCAGCAGTAATGCGACCGAAGTGTCTCATTACAGTAAATAGCAAGCGATCTCTGCCTAGTCGGCTACCGTCGCCAAGATTAACCCGTGTTGAACGAAATCGATAGATGGAGGTGCAGAAGTCGCAAAAGAGGAAACTGTAGCAACATTGCCGTAGCGGCAAGCGGCCTCGCATGCTTCTAGACATGAAGATTAGACAGAACTGGCTCCAGCGACCTGAGACCCCGTGGACTGCCTGCTTTTGTGTCGTTTGACCTGGGCCGCTGTCTTTGGTGATTGAGACATGTTTCCCTCATGGCTTCCTGAACCTTGAATGTTCCGCATGTTGTCCTAATGCAGACTCGTGCTACATGCCTCGTGCTTACTGGGGATCGCCACTAGATGTAATCATCATTTATGAGTCTCTGCACGGGTTCAAAAGTATCTTTTGTTCCACTATGAAGATACCCTTTTCACTCAGTATTTTCCAGACCCAAGAGCATTCTCGCATGCTTAAGTGTTAGTCTTCATTTGAATTGAACCGACTCAAAGCTTGTTTGGCATAGCCATATCTTCCGACCAAGATAGCCTGAGAGCCTTCTTATAGCTGGCGGAAAGTTCGTCAAGGGAATGCGGGATTAAAGTTAGCCGGAGATCGGATGACTTCGATCACGAATGGTGCTTTAGATAGACTGTGGTCAGGCCTTTAGTTACTATACGTCAAGTAAAATAAACGACAAGCAGCAGCTCTGCTCTGAGATGGACCCAAGGAATACAAGTAGGCGGACATTTAATACCCTATGGAATTGAAGGTGATCAAATATCTCGTAAGCGGGATTACGAATATCTATTTGCCAACGTTTCGTCCAAACGACCGCCGGCATCCGATGTCAATCTGCCATTTTCTTTGAAGATATCCTCAACGTTTTCGCACCTATCGCTTTCCTCCCCCTTTCTCTCCTATATTCGCCAATATGGCGGCATCTACCTCTAGATACCGCTGCCTAAATGCGTCTCCCTTCAGCTCTCTGCCATCTGCTCCTCTCCGACGGAAGCCCCGCCTTTCCCGCAACCTTGCCACCGCAGTATCAGACAACTCGACAACAAGTTCAGCGTCTCAATCCAGACGTCCAACTTCCTTTAGTGATAAGCTGGAGTCCGGACCTTCATTTTCGGACTTCATAGTAGGTGGAAAAGGGCCCAGGCGGCGAGCCGGTACATTCGGGGACATCATTGAACCAGAGGATGAAGGGGCTCCATTGAGCCAGGAGGATGCGCTGGAACTAAATGGAGGACACGAAGGACAAACGAAGGGAATTAGACGGGCGATGGTGGGGCCACCAGGGAAGCAAAAGGAAATCATAAGATTGCCAGAATGGTTGAAGACTCCCATACCAACGAGTGATAATTACAAGAAGATCAAGAACGATTTGAGAGGCTTGAACTTGCATACCGGTTCGTCCATACTTTTGGCTCAATGGTGCAGATGTTGCGACCAGGCTGACGCAGATTTTCTTGCACAGTGTGTGAAGAAGCCCGGTGCCCAAACATTTCGACTTGCTGGGGCGGCACATCCAAATCTCGAGCTACAGCGACAATCATGCTCATGGGCGATACCTGCACGCGGGGATGCCGCTTCTGTTCCGTGAAGACCTCCAATCGGCCTCCACCGCTTGATCCTCACGAACCAGAACATACTGCAGAAGCGCTCTCCCGCTGGGGGCTTGGTTATGTTGTCCTGACTGCGGTAGATAGGGATGACATCGCAGATGGTGGCGCGAGACATATTGCGGATACAGTGCGGAAGATTAAGTGGAAGAGTCCAACGATGTTGGTGGAGGCCTTGACGGGGGATTTTCAAGGGGACACACAATTAGTACGCGAGGTGGCTGGAAGTGGATTGGATGTATTTGCCCACAACATCGAGACTGTGGAAGCTCTTACACCGCAGGTGCGAGATCGCAGAGCTGGTTTCAGACAGACTTTGAAGGTGCTGGAAGCGGCGAAAGTAGCTCGGGATGGATTGATTACGAAGACGAGCATGATGTTGGGCCTTGGAGAGACCGAAGAGCAGATATGGGATGCATTGAGAGGTATGTCCACAATCTCCACCTTCCTGGAAATACCCTTAGTCACGCATGGAACTGTATGCGTTGGACCACGTGTTGACCAGTTTTGCAGAACTCCGGAGAGCTAAGGTAGATGTGGTGACGTTTGGGCAGTATATGCGCCCCACGAAGAGACACATGAAAGTTGAGGAGTACATTACGCCAGCTACGTTTGAGCTTTGGCGGCAGCGCGCTCTTGAGATTGGTTTCCTTTACTGTGCTAGCGGACCCTTAGTGCGATCGAGCTATAAAGCGGGTGAAGCCTTCATTGAGAACGTTCTCAAGAAGCGGGCGAGTCAGGTGGATACCGCGCTTGCAGGGACAACTCGAAATTTCAAAACCACGGTATAGGGCGATGTGGGGAGGCCTCGTCATCAACTTCGAGGGGTACGAAGCCCCGAGGGCCATTACTTAACTAGGAGCCAGCCCGTTTTACCTTGCACCGGCATTGTCCAGTGCAATTTGCGTCTATCGAATCCATCGCGTCGCGCATGGCTTTAGGCAGCAGATGCATGCTGTTCCCCTCACCACCTCCTCAACAGGATTAGATAACGGTTTACCGTACTATCTTCCTGGATTACCTGATGCAATGAGCGGTGAAGATTCCATTAGGCAGCAGTAGTTTATAGGGCTGCATATACAAGTATCTGTCAATGACATTAGTGGCGTAGAGTTGACAGTCGATCAACTTTTGTGTACTGCCACGTGCATATACATTTCCTCGATTCTTACATAGAATGGCGCTCAGCTCAATACCTATGTACATGGACAACACTTTGCAGAATTTAGTCCTACATTATCACCTGCCGTAAACGGAAATCCGCCTGAGCCTCCGTCGTGTCTTAAAAGTACGTATCTCAGTCACCGTCAGTGGTGAGTTAGATACCTCGCTTAGTCTAAATCGCCTTCGCCAGACAGCATCAGTGGTTAAGCGCCCGTAACCTCGTGGAGGCGCATTCAGCATAGTCGCCGATCTAAGTGCACGTTTCACATCCCCACCTCCTGACGCTTGCATGATCAGATATCAGTAGACACATGGCGAAGAGTGTGCTCAGCCAAGTACTTGCCACCGGAAGGCTGTAATCTCTATCTGAAGCTGAATTGGGGCCAGAGATACTTTCGGTACTTCAAGCTGATCACGACCCAGCGCACTGGTATCTGACCACACCCCGGTAGGGAGACGCTGCGGCTGAAGGAAAAGGTCTAATCTGTCATTTCGCACGTGGGCGATCTGCCTCTTGCAGGGTTCTCGGATCAAGTTTTTGGGTCCAATTCGAAGTCATCGATGCTGATTGGACTTAGAGAAGGCTAGGGCTTCCTGGCAACATCTTGCAACTGGCCTAGGCTTCATCGTGGAAGGCACCGAAGGGAAGGAGACGTCAGATATAAGCTTTTGTACCAACAAAGATCCTGGTTGAAGTCTGACAGCCTTATTCTCGTGTTCTCAATTCCAAGAAGTTTGAGGCTCATCTTCCATTACGTCTTATACAAGTAGTGAGCCAGTATTTGACGTGTCTTCTCCATTTCTACTACCTGGCACGGTAACTAGTAGATGTCTCGACCTCGAATTATCGTTCCTGTCATCCCAGTACCCTAGAATTAATTCTTCCCCAAGAAATTAACTTAACGAGTACGTCATTGTCATCGAATAGAAACGCACTTGCGTTGGAGACATCCCTGATTTTGCCGCCTCTAGAAGATGGTTTCGTACCTCTTCTGAGCAAATGATATGCACCGCGCGGGTTGAAATCTCAGGAAGACGGCAAGGCCATGTGGAATCGGGCTCGGTGTGCGGGGTGTTGTCGGTGAAAAACGGACGGACATACCTTGTGTTACCGTTCTCGAACCGTTCTCGGACATGGGAAAAGGGCAGGGGCGAGGCATAAAAGAATTAGATAGTACGGGAGGCCTTACCGCAGAGTATCAACGGCTATTGGCCGGGTAGGCACTACTGCTGATAGCATTGAAATTCTCACGAAGGCCCTGTTACTTTCCACGTGTGCATAACGATCACAGCGGAGTTCATCTGCTATAGATAGCCGAGTGTTGCCCTAAACAATATTTGATGTCCTCGCCTGGCTATCGCGCAATTGGCTCTCTGTATTCCTTCTCTCTCCCTACCCGTCTGCGTTAGCAAGTCTTGAAAGGGCGGTCGTGATGTCTCAGATCCCCCGCGACACGGCCTG
The DNA here is from genome assembly GCA_010094025.1 of Viridothelium virens. Taxonomy (NCBI): domain Eukaryota; kingdom Fungi; phylum Ascomycota; class Dothideomycetes; order Trypetheliales; family Trypetheliaceae; genus Viridothelium; species Viridothelium virens. Next base: position 63,743 of record ML991861.1, on the reverse strand, counting down.
AGCCGAGCAGCAGCATAGTCTTTTCTCTTAAGATGTTTGGGTAGATTGACGGATCAAATCTGATGGCTCGGAGGATTTGCTATGCCTGGAGTGACGGTCCGCTTCTAGGACAGCCCATATCCGCTTTGCTCTTCGTTGGACCCCTGTTTCAAGGCCTTCTATGGCTGATGTTGCACAAGACTGGAAATAGGTTTCCCGCCAGGGACTGAGCAACGATCGTACCGAGTCTCTCTTTTCGTTCATTCAGTTGCTCGCCTGCAGACCAGAGCAGCGTGCATGGCCGGACATTCCGGCCAGCGAACACCTCAAAGGTCCTTCGTTAGGCACATATGTGGCACTCGCCCAGTCGTGTATGATAAATATGTGCCCATTGATGCCAGAGAGTGTTTACTTGAAGAATCTGATTAACAAGATCGAGGCTTCTAGAAATGCATGACGGTTGGACTGCCAAGAACATAGGAGTGGAAGAGATCTAGGTGGCGAGAGGTGCATGAAAGGATACTACTCCCTCTTCTGGCTAGGTTTCTCTACTCAAAATCTATCTTCGGGAAATCCTTGTTCTGATCTGGCACGTTGACTAGTTCTCTTTCGAAGGGTTTCGCAGCGGCCGATCTGCCCTCGAACTCGAACCGAAGCTAAGGGAGCCCCTAGTAGTCTCGCCATCGAAATCCGCTCGGTTCATCGTACATGCGAGAATATTCGGCCGTTGTCGAAACGTCGAGAATAGTGCAATTCGATACCTAAGGCGAAGAAATGCATGATGCGGTTGCGGTGGCACATGGGTTTTATTTGTGCCTGCCTTAGCCATGCAACAGTAGCGTCCAGCCTAGAAGAGAGAAAGGGTGGCAACTAACCCCCAGTGTCCTCATTGTTGAGAGGAGCTGAGCGGCTCTGGGTGTCTGATTCTTCGTACTTGAACCTTTGCAGACTTAATTTTGCTGCTATTATGTGGCGGGGAGTTCTTAGTAGGGCTGCATGTCAGCGAGACTAAACATAAGTGGGCATCTCCCATTGGTTCAGTGATGAATTGAGTAAAGTGCGAACAGTCGAATAGCATGTTGAGAGGGCTGGGCTACACTGCCATAAGGCTTGTTGGAATACTTGGCCGTTTGCTTTGCGATAACTGAAGCGTAGTCTACGCCTGACGGTTGCTGCGCAGACGGAGACGTCTTCGGCGGGCTATCTGGCACTCGAGACCTGAATATCTCGCTAGTGCTGACTTGTGATGCTGTGGTCGAAGCAGGAAGAAGGAGGCGAAGGCGGAGGAGGAGGAGGAGTGCTGGGGAGAAGGGAGAAGGGAGAGAGACTCAGCTGAAGGGCCTCCTCCGGTCTCAACTCGGATGGCGTCGAGTCTTGAGACGACTTGTGCTTGTTCGGCACGCGGTCGAGGGTGATGCTAAACCATGTCGAGCCCGTCGAGGCGATCCCAGCATCCATGCCAGTGGGTCAACGCCCGCGCAGGATCGCAGAACCATAACGACGATCGCTGGCACCTCGTCCCTCCCAAGAACCACCCGATGATATGGAAAATGTGGCTGATGATGGATTTTCGGATCGACCCAGGCGGGCTGCCGCCGTGGAATGTTCACTTCTGAGTTAGCCTGGTAGCAGTCAGAGACAGATCCAACGTACCTCCGTGGGTAGCGAAGTTTAGCTCCCCACGCTCTCGTCCCTTCTCCCCCTCCGTGCCCTCTGCTTGCATGCAGCCTTCTAGCATTGCGCTGTCATAGGCTGAATTCCTTCAATTAACCCAACTATTTCGGCACACCGACGACTGCGGCCACGCTGCACACTCTCGACACCAGTCCCTCCTCCTAATCTCGATCCGCACTGGAGCTGACAGGCTGGTCCCGGCTCCGAACATGCCACCAGCGTGTTGTTGTGGACTTGGAATAGGCTTGCCTCCGTGATAGCCCTGTAGCCCCAGCGCGCCATCATTTCCCGACGCGGCCCGGCCGCTGAAGCATCGGCGTCGAAGCAGCGAGCTATCATGTACTGATACATATCTCTGCATTGTCTGCAGACCCTTCCTGCTCCGCCTATAAACCCCCAGCGAGGCCTACTAGAGTATTTTACTCAACCCACATATATTTGTTTGTCGTACCGCACCTTCCCCTTACCAGCAAACTCTGCTATCCTCTAGGTCGTTCTGCAGTCGTGGGTTTTTAGGTACATTGCGAGCTTTGGTGAAATTGCCACTCGAAAGCATTCTCTCTCCCCGGTCAAGGCCGTTTGACAATGGACTATGCATACTTTCCGGGGGCGCCGCCCCCTCCGTCCTACGCTGGACATTACATGAATATGACCCCATTCCAGCCAGGTCTGGGAAACGAAGAAAGCAATGGATCTTCACCAGTAAGTACCCAGCTGTTGTCTCGGTCTTGATCCGCTCTGCTACCCCACTTCACCATTGCCTTGTGCTCCCTCGTCCCGGGTTGAAAGGTCCCAGCACATTAGCATCTTTTACCACACCCAGACTAATGACTTTTGGGAATTAACAGGATCACATGGACCATCCAAATTTCCTCCCTTACGATACGTCATTCTCGGGCTTCGAAGCTAGTCCGATGATACCGCCAAACTCCGGTTCACCCCAGCAGTCTCACATGTCCATGGGACATGTCGGCAGTGTCGACAGCGGTGTTGGTTTAGAGGTGGATATGGACGGATCGCAGCAAGCGATCAATCCAGCCACCGGGCAACCGCTTCAGCATGGCAGTGGAGTCAGAGGCAGCAGTGAAGAGAAGGAACTTGCGAACTTAACACCTGCACAAAGTCGGCGGAAAGCGCAGAACAGAGCAGCGTGAGTGCCTCTTGTTATTTTTGAATACCCTGTCAATATCTGCTTCAACGACTTGGGTCCCTGCGAATGCCCTCAGGCTCTTGTTAAAGCTACCAGATCACTGGCTTCCATCTTTACTATCCCGGTCCATCTCTACATAACCATTATACTGACACTATCCACAATAGCCAACGAGCCTTTCGTGAGCGCAAAGAACGACACGTTCGCGACCTGGAAGCCAAACTCACCGCTCTCGAATCCCAATCTCATTCCCTGCAATCCGATAACGAGCGCCTCAAACTCGCTCTCCAACGTGCTGAAACCGAGAACGAGATACTACGCGCAACGTCCGCCACCAACCCCTTATCACTTTCTCTTCCTGGTTCACCGAAAGAGGACGCGGACGGCCTGCTCAACGGCAGCGGCGAGGGCGGTAAGAGTGGAGGCAAGGCCATCGAGAAGATGCTTGAGACAGGGGAAGCTAGACTCGGGCCATCATCATGGAGGCCGAAAAAAATCGATATTCCTGTGACGCTACCCGATAAGGGTACGCCGGGCCCCTATCTGGCTACTACTGCCAAATCCTCGGCACAGCCTCTGTCCAACCCTCTCTTGAATCGGCGGTTTGTTACTTCGATGGATGCAACGAAGAACTCAGGCTCGAGATCAAAGACACTTCTACCAGCAGCTGCTACCTGGGATCTCATCCTCTCGCATCCGCTCTTTCAGCAGGGACTCATCGACATCGGGGATGTCTGTGAGCGGTTACGATCAATGGCCAAGTGTGACGGTCAGGGCCCCGCATTCGAAGAAGCCGACGTGATTAGAGTCGTTGAAGGTGCTAGGAGAGGCGGAGGTGACGAGCTCATTTGAAGATTCATTGACAAACTAATTTCTATTACACATCACCTAGCCAGCGGCAAAACCCCGACATTGGGTAGAGAACGGCGTCTGGGGAATGAGCAGTACGGCATTTGAAAGCACGATGTAGGGTATAACAGCATATCCTACCATAATGTACTGTAATACACCCTCAAAGGAAAGAGATGGAACTTCCAGGCACTGAAGGACGAGTAACCCCATTCGTCCAACTACCACTTTCGTCAGATGAAAATTCAAGGCGTTGGGAGTATTGGGAAATTCAAATTTGGGAGGCGTTTTTTTGGGACAGTTATTTCATTTGCATCATCCGCTGGAAGCCGGTATTGTACATTTTTCACGAAGGGATGGATAGCGTTCACCTTGTCCATACCTCTGTGCAAGACGGTGGCATTGTCATGTGCTCGAAGCTATTATTGACGATAGCCTCTCTCGACCGGAAAGACTTTCGGCACTTCAATTAATAAACTAGCAAATGAGTAACCTTTGCAGAGCAGTGGTCGCTGTGGCATCACAGTAGTAAATTGTAACCATGTCTATCAAAGCTTGTTTGAGACTTTTATTTTCAGGGCGCAATGAACAAATCCACTACTGTACTTATTTCTCTGAAAGCTTCCAAAGTTTCCAAGCGTACCAGAGTTCGTGATACTCTACGTCCGGAAAGTCGGTGTCTGGGGTAAAGATCCACCGCCGGAATACTTCTTGAATGCTAGTGATTGACGCATATATCTCAAACCTTGGGCCAGGGTCCAAGAGTCGATCAGCGATAATTCGCTCATATTCTCGTACCTAGGTATCTCTAGCGGGTGACCTCATCGATGATTTCCAGCTGGCCAGGATTTAACAAGGTCCCCATACCAAAGTTGCGGAACCAGAGGCTTTCCAGCCATCGCAAGCACTTACCGACTTCGACTGAACTCTATGAAACTACGTTAAACTGTCTGTTAAAAACATTCGGAATCTTCCGCAATTCCAGCGAATTTCCGCAGGGCTGGGGCATCGATGTGACTGCGTTTGATCATCTTGTTTCACTCCTTCCCTTGTGGTAAGCAAAGCCTCTCGCATCACTATTGAGATCTCGCCCTCGTATCTCGCAAACTCCCGGCAGGAGGCGCTGTGGCGTTCGGACGCCCACACTCTGTACATGCATGAGTCATGAATGAGACATCTAGATGTTGGGAGCTTTTTGAAGAGTCTTTTTTCACAAGGAAAGTCCATACTTTACGGACGAGATCTCCCATGTGCTACTATTCTAGACAATATGGAAATTACAGGTTTAGGGTAAGATTGGTTGGATGTCGATCTTACATGGGGTTTCGAGGTGCTGAGATGCTAAATACCTCCGTTCCGTCCCGTCCATTGAGAAACATACATGCGATAAGGCAGTGACCAAATGTGGGAGCGATCGAGACCGTCGGTGTCTTCTGGCTCGCTTTCCCCTAGCTTTGTGTCTAGGAGTAGCGCTGCCCCCCCCCACAAACTCGGCATTTCTCTTACGAACGCCAATAGCCCTTGTCGACCCAGCGTCCAACGGTCAGGAACGCCGCAATGACAACCCTAAAGGTAGCATGCCTCCGATTTAAGTGGTAGACGTGGCTTGTATGCACTTCGCTGGTTGAGACAGCGAAATAATGGTCAGATGTAGGTGCGGGAGGAGTCAGGCAACCAGCGATCACTGATTACAAAAGTGCACCGGCTAAACAGTCAGTACGTGAGTTGCTCCGGGAGATCAGCGTTATAGGGATGTGAGACGATAGGAAGAGGGAGTACGACCGAAATATTCAATGTAGAATGCAAGTTGATGCAATTAGGATCTTCTCCAGTAGACCACGTTCCCTGGCATGCCCCCATTCTGATGCTTATGTGGGCGGACGTGGTACAGTCGTCCATGCCTGTCAAGAATGGAAAATATGAGGCCACTCATCCAAAAGCTATACTCACCCTTGTATACGCGGGATGAAGCACATGCTTCGGCGCTGAACTATGCCTGTGCTTCTGTGGAGCCTGAGGCGTACTGTACCCACCTTTGGTCATAACACAAAAACGGATAGGGTTGTGCACGGGCTATTGTGCAGCTTCGCTGTACGGAGAATGTATGTGTAAAGCACGCTACCACCTACGGCCACGCGGGAGGGCGAGAGGGAAAGCTGGTCTACCTAAATTGTTGGATGTCTAGGCGCAACGGACTTTGATGATAGGGTCGCCTTCTATCGCGTCAGCTCTAAGCTCCGGACCAATGCTTGATCTTTGATGGTGGACATCCCAGATTGCAATTCATCTGGTAGCTTTGGCTTATTCTGATTGGGTCGGAGAGAGATTTTTTTGAATGAGCCGAACGGCATGCGAGCTTCATTTGAATTCCCAAGCTCTTGGTGCAGCTCAGGTAAAAGTTACCGAGCTCGTGCTCAATCCTGTTATCGCGTGTGGAAAAGGAAGCTGTCAACCGGAAGGCATTTCTAGATCTATGATGGCTCACGCGCTTGCCTCGCTGTTTTTCGAATTGGTCCCGACTGCCATGCTGCCACATCATCCCCATTCTGTCTTGAAGAACTGCGAAGGCTCGTCACAAGAGCGGTGAAGCCATGCGTAGATGCAAAGTACTGTACTGCAATGTTGCCATAGCATCATACAAGCGCAAGAGGATCACTATCCACGACTGATGCAGGATGAGTGAGGCGATAATGCACCGGTTCACAAAGTGCCCAAGCAAGACGCATTCATGGATTCGAAATCCATTGAGAGCCTGCCTTGAAATGCCAGAAGATGCAGAAATCAGTCGAGGAACCGACTGGTTGGGGCCATAAGTGGAGTAGATTATGGTGCAAATGCTACTTACAGCCCTGCCATTTCACTTGAACTAAATGAGATAGCGTCCGAGGTGGACCCTGATCCGTCAAACATGTCAGCACACGGAAATTGTATGAGACGTCTGAGGTAATCCGTCTTCCCTGGCCTGGTGAGCCGCTGTGGACAGGGGACCCACCTTATCTAAGCGGGGTAGGCGGCTCAGCAGGGCTCACCAAACTTTTAGAATTTGAGCCGGCATGACCATGGTGCTTGTCGTTGGGTAAGTCCATTCTCACACAGCGAATGAGATCATACATGTAGTGCAAGGGTCGATGGAGAAATGCTGCGACGCCAAAATATGCACGGAAGTAGTCTGCAGCGCTGTATGCGGAGCTCCGTACACCGCATTCCTGCGACGTCGTTGGTGGACACATCCAGCTAGCCCAGACGAGTAAAAAAAGGAAGTTGGAGCGGTACAGTATGCACTAGAGGATGCAGCCACAGCTTCAGTCCCAATCGCTGTCGCTGTCTCCTTCTGTCGGCTGACATTTCTTCATTGATCGAACGGTGTCTCGTTGGGTTGGGTCCTCGTTATTTTGGCGCTGTAAGCGAGGATCTGTTCGGTTGATCGCCCCGACGGACACTAAAACTTGTTCCAGGTCTGCAAAGCACTAATTAGCCTTAGAACGGCAACCGATTTGACCAGTTCTAATGAAAGTAATCACAGCCGTGGCACGACTTTACGGCAGGAAGGAAACGCGAGCGGTTGACAGCTCTTGTGGGGTCGTCCGTGCAGCTTCATCAAGCCAGCATTGCGGCACCAAAAGACAGGAGAACCCACCTTCTATGGTTGTCTGGCTCCCTCGAAGCTCCCGCAACGTCACAATCTGCCGTTTGATGTCTTTGTCCTTATAGATTAGTACTGTTGGTGTGTTCTTCTCGGGGTATCCTTCGATGCACATGTCGCCTCGAATCTGACAGAATTTGATGTCTCCAAAACGTCTGGCCAGTTCCCTCCAGATCTCGATGAGGAGCTGGGACTCAACATTTGTGCCTTGACTAGAGGTCAGAAGGACTAGCACAAACGTTTTCTCTGAAGCCTCAGTCACATCTCGTGAATAATCTGGCTTCTGCAGAGGGTATACTTGATTGAAAATCGAGGCCGAGGAAATCGTGTTGAGCTCTGCTAAGCGCTTTCGCCTTGTAAGCTGTCTTAGCAGCGTCCTCGTGTGTACCTTCTGGCCACATTTACCGGTATGTATCAAGAAACTCGTCATCCTCTTCGTCTTCGAACTCATCAAGCTCGTCCACGCCCTTGCCTTCTAGTCGGTTCTCATGTGCCAATCTTCTAGCCTCGACTATCGCTTCTTCAATCATTGGCGTAGGAGAAGGGGGTTTCTCTGGGATGACTCCATGCTTGCGAAGGATATCATTCCTGCCTGCATCAGTATCAGGATTACAGCATCGTTGATTCGTGAGCTTTGTACCATTCGGTGTCTGCATTGGGATTGTCCACCGGTACGTTCACAGGCATATCCATATTGAATCTTAGGGGAGGTAAAGAAAGTACTGTTCACACGCAAGAGATGCGACTTTAGAAAATTCAGGACTGTAGCCTTGAGAATATCAATCCCCCGTTGCCTGTGGAAAACCTGTACGCGCAATTCCCCAAGTTCATGCCCGCGCGTCAAAAAAGTTCCGCCACGTGACCCTCATCCCACTCCACCTGGCCACGAAACATTAAACCAGGCATGAGATTGAACGAAAGGCTCACACATTTACCAGTCCTTGTGTTTAACTCGTTGAGTTGAATCCCACCTCAACCCTCCGAAGAATCGCCTCTTTTGCAGTACCTAGTCAATTGACCCAACCCTAAGCCTTTCGTCGGTTAAGAGGCAGTCGTCCCCAGACCTTGCATGTAATCGCCTGGAAAGTGTAAGGAGTTTCGACCAGGCGCACGCTCCGAGCTGGCGTGCTGGCGAAATGAGCTACAATAAGAAGGATGAAGACGCAGATGGCGTTACCGTGAAGGTAGACCGAACTGCTGTCTTTCAAGAAGGTATACAAATCTACCAAGCTGTTCACAGCACCGCTAAAGCCTGTGGAAAGCCCGCGTCTTCAATTCCTCCCCTATATCTCCTCGAAAATGTCGGATCCTTTTGACGAAGATCGCCTTGCTTCTTTTTACGGGCGAGAAGTTCCCTACCAATGAAGCTACCGAGCTCTTTTTTGGTATCTCCAAGCTTTTCCAGAATAAAGATGCAAGTTTGCGACAAATGGTCTACCTCGTTATCAAGGAGTTGGCACATAGCGCAGAAGATGTCATGGTCATAACAAATAGTGTCATGAAAGATACTGCTGTTGGCAGCGATGTTCTCTATCGAGCAAACGCAATACGAGCGCTATGCAGGATAATAGATGTATGGTTCTACGCACTCTCAGACCGATCGACAATGCTAACTATCCAAGGCTCCTACGGCGCAAATCATTGAACGTCCTATAAAGACTGCCATTGTCGACAAAACACCCTCCGTCTCCTCCGCTGCCCTCGTTTCCTCGTATCACCTCCTTCCCATCGCCCGAGATGTTGTCCGGAGATGGCAGAGTGAAACACAAGAGGCAGCATCGGCATCAAAGTCCGGTGGTGTATTCTCCTTTGGAGGTAGCCAGCATTCCCAGCTCACTGCTAGCACTAATTACATGACCCAATATCATGCAATTGGCCTCCTCTATCAGATGCGGTCTCACGACCGGATGGCTCTCGTCAAAATGGTACAGCAATATAGTGCCGCTGGTGTGGTGAAGAGTCCAGCAGCTACTGTCATGCTTGTTAGACTAGCGGCAAAATTAGCAGAGGACGATCAAGGTCTAAGAAAACCAATGATGCAGCTCCTGGACGGCTGGTTACGGCATAAGAGCGAAATGGTCAATTTTGAGGCGGCAAAGGCAATATGCGATATGCGTGATGTGACCGATGCTGAAGTTGTTCAAGCTATTCACGTCCTCCAACTTTTCCTTACATCTCCACGCGCGGTTACGAAATTTGCGGCTATCCGTATTCTCCACAATTTCGCTTCTTTCAAGCCCGATGCCGTCAGATCATGCAATCCCGATATCGAGTCTCTCATCTCCAACAGCAATCGTTCCATCGCCACTTTTGCTATCACGACGCTCCTCAAGACGGGCAACGAATCCAGCGTTGACCGGTTAATGAAGCAAATATCAGGCTTCATGTCCGAGATAACTGATGAATTCAAGGTCACAATCGTCGAAGCTATTCGCACATTATGCCTCAAGTTCCCCAGCAAGCAGGCTGGCATGCTAGCATTCTTGAGTGGAATATTGCGGGACGAAGGTGGTTATGAGTTCAAACGCAGTGTGGTGGAGAGCATGTTCGACCTAATTAAATTCGTCCCTGAAAGCAAGGAAGATGGTCAGTCAACTTACACTGTACAATACTATTGACGTTGACATTTCTAGCCTTGGCTCATTTGTGCGAGTTTATCGAAGACTGCGAATTCACGAAACTCGCGGTTCGGATATTACATCTCCTTGGCATGGAAGGACCCAAGACAAGTCAACCAACAAAGTACATTCGCTACATTTACAACCGTGTGGTCCTTGAGAATGCCATCGTGCGTGCTGCTGCTGTCACAGCTTTAGCCAAGTTCGGTGTTGGTCAAAAGGATCCTGAAGTCAAAAGCAGTGTTCGAGTACTGCTAACTCGGTGCCTGGATGATACTGACGATGAAGTCCGTGACCGTGCTGCACTCAATCTGCGGCTGATGGAAGAAGATGATGAAATGTCGTCCAAATTCGTACGAAATGGTATGCTTGTCAAACGCAGTCATAACGTCTAATTACAATCAGCTAATCCGGTTCAGACTCCATGTTCTCCCTCCCTGTGCTGGAGCATCAACTCGTCATGTACGTTACCTCTGATGACAAAGACACTTTTGGCACTGCTTTCGACCTCTCGAAAATCCCAGTCGTTACACGAGAGCAAGCCGATGCGGAAGATCGTACCAAGAAGCTCACAACTGCAACACCAACGCTCAAAGCTCCATCGACTGGTCCTAAGCCTGCAACTCGTACAGTTGCCGAGGCATCGCAAAATGCGACTGCACTTACAGAAAAATACACCCAAGAATTCCAACGTATTCCCGAAATTGCAGCATTTGGTGGCGTTCTGAAATCTTCACCTATTGCCGAGCTTACAGAAAGCGAGACCGAATACGTTGTCACGGCTATCAAACACGTCTTCAAAGAACATATCGTTTTGCAATTCGATATTAAGAACACTCTAGCTGAGGTGGTGCTTACTGATGTTTCCGTGGTCGCGACGCCAACATCCGAGGATGATGAAGTTGCACTAGAAGAGGAATACATTATTCCCGTCGCCAAACTTACGGCTAATGAACCTGGCACTGTATATGTTTCCTTCAAGCGTCTAGAGGGCGAGAACAGCTTTGTCGCCACAAGCTTCAGCAACGTGCTTAAATTTACGAGCCGAGAGATTGACCCCACTACGAACGAACCAGAAGAAACGGGTTATGACGATGAGTACGAAATTGAGGAGCTCGAGCTCAACGGCGCTGACTACGTCACTCCGGCATATGCGGGGAGCTTTGACAATGTCTGGGAGCAAGCAGGCGCTGGCGAAGAAGCAAGCGAGACATTACAGCTCAGCAACATGAAGAGCATAGCTGGTCAGTATCTTTCTCATGAGTCTGTGTCCCAAATGCAGCTACTAATAAGCCTTACAGAAGCTACAGAAACGCTTACAAAGACCCTCTGTCTTCAGCCTTTAGATGGCACGGAAGTCACCCTCAGCAACAGCACGCATACCTTGAAATTGTACGGTAAGACGGTTTCGGGTGGGAAGGTAGCTGCCATGGTCCGGATGGCGTATAGTGCCAAAGCTGGCGTCACGATGAAGATCGAAGCCAGGGCGGAAGAAGAAGGCGTTGCGGCGCTCATGGTTGGTAGCGTTTCTTGAGACTGAATTTTTGGGGATCCCATCTATCTCTGGCGGAAAATTTGCCAAAAGGTGTTCTGTATGCTACTGCATCCTATTGTATTGCTAGCAAGCATAGATAGCTTGCGAAGTCGAAAGGATAACCGAGCAACATACTGATCTTACCAAATTGCATTGGTTTGGTTCACACATCTCTATTAGCCTGCATGGATTCGGGGGGTCCCTCAGCAGTACGTGCTTGAGGACCGTAGACAAGTGCATTTGTGGGATGTTGCAGAACGAGGGGAGGATCTCGGTGGTAGTACTATTCTAGCGTTCTACGACCCGAGAGGCCCCCAGCAAGATCTTGAACTCCAGCAAGTCACAGTGTCCCTGAGTCTTCGTGCGCCCCGTCGACACTTTATATTGCATCCCTTAATGTTGGGGTGCTACTTTACCGCGGCTGGGGGGTTCTTCAACTGGTAATTAACATAATGTTATTTCGACTTTACTGTTATGACCTTGTTGGTCCATGTTAACACCGCCTGAACATGGGCCAACATGGTCATAATAATTAAACTGAGGTAACATTGTATTAATTACCAGTTGAGGAAACCCCCAGCCGCGGTAAGGTAGGTTGCTTATGTATCTGTGTTGACGTCAAATAGTGATCAAAACAAAAGTGTGAGCAGGAGTTACAAGTTTGTCATCACCATATAGAAACACATTTGCCTCCTTGTGATAGTCATGGCGTGCTAGTGCGTTTGATAGAAACAAGCTGCACTTTTGTTTATCAAGACGCAACAACAAACGCGCTTCCAGTCCACACAAAGACATAAGAATCTCGTCAATCCAAGGGGCTGATATCCTAATATCATTGCTCACAATGTGTCTTGACCTGTGGACCAAGTACCAAGGCTGCGGCCACTCTTTTCGCTGGGGGATTGCTCGATGCCCTACAGCCAGGACCAAATACAACAATCCCGGAGTGAACCCCTATTGCCCGGCTTTACAACTCCGATCAGTGCCATTTGAAGATCGCTGTGCAAAGTGTCATTGCGCCGGAGCTTCAGTGGAAACTGCTCGCGGACGGCGAGTGGCGCGTAGAGCTGCGCAAGTAGAAATTACGAGAGATGAGCACATGACACTTGAACTAGAAACGATCAATGGAGAACGATGGGCAGACAGTGGGCAAGCCGAGCTGATCGTCGAGCGAGAGGAATTTGAAGGGGATGACCGTGAGCTGGTAGGCAGTGAAGGAGAAGGTAATGATGTGGAAATAGGAAAGGTAACGTTCCAGGCTTGGGCGGCTGTGGAGGAAGCAAAGAAGCCAGAGAACGCAGCATGGGAATCTGAACCAGACGAAGAAACAGCTGCAGAGGGAGAAGGAAAAGCACGCTTCAATCCACGCCGATGGGCTGGAAAGGCAGGGAAGATGCTGAAGAAGATCCGGCCTCGGACTCCAGCATAAGGAGACCATCTCAAACCCATGGACAGCTTGAAGGAAGAGATTTGCCAAAAAGACCGCACCCATGTCTTCAATCTACCTTGCGCAATCTTTCCCCTACTATATGTTGCCGTCCGAGGAAGAAGAAAAGCAGCAGCGGAAGAGTCGTTGATCGCCTTGAACGTCCCATGGTCAGGGCTCTAGACCGGATACGGAAATCTGCGATGAATGGCGTCACCATATCTTTCCTCAATGAACGACTCTTGGCCGCCACCTCCTCTCAACTCCTAAATACAATGATTTTGGGGCTGCCGGGCGTTTGCTCGCGATGCGCCCGGCAATGGAGCTCCCAGTCTCTGCATTCCCTACCAGCAAAATTAGTTACACCTACATCAAGAAACCCTCGTGCGAGCAACTTCGTATTTACTCAAACCTACAAAATACATTCTTCTTCACGACTCTCCCAGCATGGACGATTTGAACCTCTCAGGCCTCCTTCGCCTTCTTCACTGCCCAAGCCGAGGCCTCCAAGAACATATCATCGCTCACGCAAATGGCTCCGGCGTCTGCTCTACACCTCCCTCGCCTCTGTTGCCATCTGGTACCTTGACACTCGCTATTATGATTCCGTCCTCACCCGCTCGGGTCGAACCTTCATCTTTGGAACAATAGCAGCCTTGGATTACAAGATCAATTTCCGTGCCCATCCTCCGCTTGCAAAATCGATAAAAGACCTTCACGCTCGGAATGCACAAATGCTCTGTGACTTGCTGTCTACAAACGGGGGCCTCTACTTGAAGATCGGACAGGCGATCGCTATGCAAAGCGCCATCCTGCCACCAGAGTTTCAGAAGATGTTCGCAAAGATGTTCGATGATGCACCACAAAACTCGTGGAAAGATGTGCGAAGAGTCATAGAGGAAGACTTCGGTAAAAGGGTAGAGGAAGTCTTTGGAGTAAGCTTTGATCCAGCAGATGTGCAGGAAGGCAAGAAAGGTGTCATGGAGCGGACAGCCAAGGCAAGTGCAAGTGTAGCCCAAGTCCATTGGGCGCGCTTGGAGGATGGGAGAGAGGTTGCGATCAAGATCCAGAAAAGAGAGATCCAGAGACAGGTTGGTTGGGATTTGTGGGCTTTCAAGTGAGGATAGACGAGTAATCTCGCCAATCATTGGGTTTATCATTAAAGCCTGTCCTAACATTCCATAGGATCGTTGCGCGCATCTATACATACTGGTTTGATATACCCATGTACAGCCTTGTCCCCTACATTACCGAACGCCTTATGCTCGAGACAGACTTTCAAAACGAAGCCCAGAACTCTGAGAAAATGGCAAAGTACATAGCCGCCGAGCCGCGTCTGCGCGACCGCGTCCACATTCCGCGCGTTTATCATGAACTTTCCTCAAAACGTGTCATGACTGCCGAATGGATAGAAGGCGTACGTCTCTGGGACAAAGATGGCATCACCAAACCTTGGCACGGAGGCTGGCGTCGTGGCTCACCAGGCTGCAGGGGTACTCCGTTAGATCCTCCATCCTCTAAACCCTCCCCTACACCAGCTCCTGATCCCAATCATGAGCGTCTGAAACCTTCTCGAACCCAATGGAAAGGCCCCCAAGGCGATGGCGGCCTTGGAGTATCGCTCCCGCAAGTTATGCAAACTATGACAGATCTCTTCAGCGCGCAAATGTTCCTCTGGGGCTTTGTCCACTGCGATCCGCACCCCGGCAACATCCTCATCCGACGCCAACCCTCCGGAAAATCCGAACTGGTGCTTCTCGATCACGGCCTCTACATCGACATGTCTCCCACTTTCCGACTCCAATACGCGCGGTTCTGGCGGAGTTTGATGATCTTCGACAACGATGCCATCAGCGAGATTGCGAAAAGCTGGGGCATCGCGGCTCCGGATATCTTCGCCTCTGCGACGCTCATGCGACCGTATGAGGGTGGTGACGGGAGCACCGCGGCGGGATTGGGCAAAGAGTTGAAGGGTAAGGAGGCCCAGGAGCGGGCGTACGAGATGCAGATGCGTATGCGCAGTGGCATTAAGAAATTACTTGCTGAGGAAGAAAACTTCCCCAGAGAACTGCTCTTCTTGGGCCGCAATCTGAGAATCGTGCAGGGTAATAACCAGTTCCTCGGATCGCCTGTGAATCGCATCAAGATCACGGGCACCTGGGCGAGTCGAGCATTGGCTGAGAGTAGGAAGCGATCTTGGAACCAAGAAATCAAGGGCTGGTGGGACCATGCGAAATTCAAAGTTGTGATGTTCGGGAGTGATCTAATCTTCTGGTGGGCCAAGCTCAAGCAGTGGGCGGGCCAAGGTATGGGCATGGAAGATGAGCTGGAGGGGAAGATGAAGAGCATGGCTAAGGATTTCGGGGTTGACTTGAATCATGGTGTTTTTGAAGGGTGATGGGATATACAAGGCGCGAGAAGAGTTCATAGAGATAGACAAAGGCATACCACTCTGCATCAGACGTTCAGGTATCTCTCCCACCCCCTTCCTTCGATTCTCGCACTTTCGGGGGTCGGCGCTTCGCGCAATCGCGGCCTCATTCTTGCGACAATGAGAGACATTTCACAGCGTCGTTTGATGCGATTGCTATGACTAATTGATAAGACACATCGCCCAAATGTGCCGGAATTCCCTACACTAGACCGATCTACTTTGCCTTCAAAGCTGAAACAATGGAGCCGTAAATCATGAAGCCAGCCTGGACATCTCTGACATGCTTTCGGTACATCGTATAGTCGTACATCCCTCGATACCTACGTCTCTGAGGTGGTTCGTCTCCTTTCGTGTCCTTACAATGGCAGTAACAACCATCCATATAGGTCCATAC
The DNA here is from genome assembly GCA_010094025.1 of Viridothelium virens. NCBI lineage: Eukaryota > Fungi > Ascomycota > Dothideomycetes > Trypetheliales > Trypetheliaceae > Viridothelium > Viridothelium virens. The sequence goes on along the minus strand of ML991861.1, from coordinate 48,042 downwards.
CGCCAAATAGCGTCACCCATACACCCATCACCAGGCACCACATCATCACGTCCCGCTCTCCTAGACCTTGAGCCGCGCTTGTAGTTGCATGAGGGGTCGCTGTGCTCGACGCCTCTGAATGGCCACTCCCTTGAGCAGTAATCGGCGAGTTCACCGTATTGGTGACGCTAGATTGGCCCGATGAAGTGGCCTCAGCCTTTAATTGCCCTGCTCTATTAGGCGCCGTAACTGTCCCTGGAACAGTGGTAATGCCGATGGGCAGTTTGACCGTGGAGCCGCCAACAGGGGTGCTGCGGACTGGCAGAGCTGGGTTGGAGACATCGGAGTAGGAGGGCCAGTAGACGATGCTGGAGGTTGGCGAGCCTTGACGGGGTTGGAGTAAGGGGTTGACAGCATCTGGAGAGGGATTAGTCCGTAGACTATGGGAAGGAAAGAGGCGTGTAGGATTTGGGGTTTGGGGACGGGTTAATACCTGAGTTGACTGTGGGTATAAGAGAAAGAGAAGCGAGCATAAAAATCAAAAGGATGGAAATAGGGGATGCCATGATAAATTTATAGAGGATACTCCAATAGAATTGACAACGACGACCAAAAGCGAAAGCTGTAAATTGAAGCAACTCAAACTCAGAACTTGTAGGATATGGAATTTCAGGAAACCCATTCCCATATTATAGAATACTTGCCAGCCATAACCATGTCAGCAGACATGTAATTACAACTTGAGAGGGTTTGGGTCTGCTGAAGGCAAAGAGGCACAGTCGTGGGGAGCCGTGCTTTGGTGAGCTTACTCTTCCCCCTTACTGCAGAGAAAGCGCATCATGCGATGGTCAGATCCCTCAAACAGCTGTGAGGGATAGTCGATACGTCATACGATGCGCGGTCGCGGTTCATGCAAAGTGTAGGAAATCTGACGTGGGTGGATGACCTGGTCATTGGTGGTGATTTTAGGAGATGAGGCTGAGTTCCACACACATCACGATGAGTATATGGAATTGTGTGCGATCCCTTTTTTCGTTAAATTGGAATATTTGATGTGGAAAGAAGGAGAGAGGCATTGAAAATGATATTTGCATTCTCAAAAGTCGAATTGAGAGGGAAAGGGAACGCAGGAAATCATTCTGCCATTAGACATCCCGAAACTGGTGGGCCGGATTTTCGAGCTCTGTTCGAATGGAGTCGTTTTACCTAGCTTGAAGAAGTCTGGTTTTTTTCCTATTCTGGAGCTGTCCCTTTCTGGCATATCTCCTGGAGGGAATTCCAATCGCCAACTCGGCCCAGTTCTTCTATATTGCCATTGATTCCCAACCCTTCTTCAACTACCCACCTTTGCTTCGGTTTATGCAAGACTTCACACGCAGCACCAACCACCAGCAAACCAGGTGGCCTACTCCCCTCTTCCTCAACGGCCGCACAAACAAACTCCAACGTCGTTCGAATCACTCTCTGATCTGGGCACGACGCCCGTTCAATCACCGCACACGGCGTCTGCTCCGGCCACCGCTCCTTCGTCTCCAACCCATCACCTCCGGAGGCAGAATCCAGCGACTGACCAGCTAGCCCCTTCACCACCTCCCCCAACCGATGCAACGCCATCAAAAACACACACGTCCTCGTCGGCCCAAACGCCGGACTCTCCGTCCTCGCCCCCTTCCTCCCCGTCCCCGTCAACACCACCACCTGATCCGCCACCCCGCGATGCGTCGCCGGCACCCCCGCAAACAGCGGCCCCGCCAACGCGCTCGTCACCCCGGGCAGCACCAGCACGCGCTCGCCCCAGCCCCTCTCCCGAAACCACGCCAGCTCCTCGGCGCCACGCCCATACAAATAAGGATCTCCCTGCTTCAGACGCACCACCGTTTTCCCTTGCTCCAGCGCCGAGAGCCCAAGACGTAGTAGCTCGTCCTGCGCGGCGTCGGCGTTCCCTGGGAATTTCCGTGCGATCTCGACGGGGGTGCGCCGAGGGATTAGGGCGAGGATCCCGGAGGGCACGAGCTTGTCGGCGAGGATTAGGGAGGCGGCGCGGATGGCGTGCAGGGTGGCGAGGGTGAGGAGGGAGGGGTGGCCTGGGCCTGAGCCCGCGAGGATGATGAGGCCGCGGCGGGGTGGGAGGAGAGGGCTGGGGAGGGGGAGAGGTGGGGGTGGGGGAGTGGCGTGGGTGGAGGGACTGGAGTTGAGGGTGTTGGCGGAGGAGGGGAGGGTGGTGGGATAGCTTTTTAGGACGGAATCGATGTCGGCGTCGGTGAGGCTGGCGAGTCGGGCGAGGGGCCAATATTCGCAGATTTGAGCGAGCCAGCGCATTCGTCGGGTTCGGACTGCCTCGACGTCTTCGGGTGTGATGAGTCTGTTGAAGGCGGATGTTTGGCCTTCGCCGTCGTCGTCGTCCTCGAGCTCGCCGGTTACGGCCATTTCTGCTGCGTGGTCTTCTTCCCATATCCTTCGCCGGATAATTCCTAGTCTTTCGACGCCAGTGCCCAAGTTCGGGGGAAGAGCCTTTGAGATTTCGCGACGGATTCGGGATGCCATTTTGCATCCCTTGCCTGATGTTGTCACACCGATTTGCAAAGGTCCATCAGAGTGTGTAGAGAGGATTGTGAAGGTGCAGAGATTGGGTGCATCAGCGACGTTGACCGGAATGCGAAGGCGGCGGCAGAGATTGGATATATAGGGACCTGAACGCATTGAATTATCAGTTGACATGTCTTCCTACTCGTAATTTCTATATAGAAGATAGCATAGAAACTCTTAAACTCACTCTGCGCCTGTCTCCCTTTGGTCACGAAAACGGCGTCAACTACATAGTCAACCTCTTCCCTCCCCAGAGTTGTCAGATCATTATCTTGAAATTCTCTTTTGATCCATCTCACTTCACCAGCATCAATCCTGCTGACCAGTCCATAATGAAGTCGAGAATCCTCAGGAGCAATGAGGATCGGTTTTGCGCCAACCTCAAGGGACTTGGTGCAACGAGCACCAGCCAGAGGGTTCGAGCCGATGACAAGATGCACATGAGAGGTACAATCCGATGCCGTGAGCAAAGCTGGAAACATTCTGAAATTGGCCTCAGAAGATTTTTAAGGGTCTCTTGCATAAAAACTGTGGTCTGATGGGTGATCACTCCAACAAACACCGTAGGGAGCTCTTCACAGCTCAACCGCAGTCTCGCGCTTCGATTACCCTTCTTGAAAGCAAGAGGAATAGCACAGTAAGGAATGAGAAATGAGCATTCATTCTGAGAGTAAAAGTCGTGCTACTTAGTGGTTGTAGTTCTGTGGCGATACGGTATAAGTTTCCGACTTTTCTTACGCGATTTTCTTAGGACTGACCAGGATCGCGCCGATCATGTACCACCGCGGAGAAATTGCCCAGAACCAAACTTTTTTCCCTTACGCGATACCGCTTTTACATTATTTTAAAGTCATACTCACAGGCCTTATCAACACAAGTGTCTCGGGCAGATTACGGAATTGATCGAGTAGTGAGAATGTCGGAGTATTAAATTATATATAGTCTCTGTGCTTTAGATTTGACAGGGTATTTCCAAAAAAAATTCCACACACATCTCCGTAAGCTGCGATTCGTCTATATCTCCGTTGAGATGACCGATCCAGATGATATGATTAATTACGAAAGGCATCGCGACATGGTATCATAAAACGAATGGCTGTCATCCTCTTGGCTCCATCATCGGCGCCGGCACTGCTCTAATCTCTCTTCCTTGTGGATCCATCTTCTGTGCACCAGCTCTTCCTTGACCAAGTTTCCTCTTAGCGACCAGGCTCTCCCAATTGGATAGTCACTCGTACTCGTCTTTGACTCTTCGCTGGCTTTCGGTGTCGATAAAGCTACCTCGACTCCTTGTACTTGCTTTCCGGCCAAAGACCCCTCCTCGTCTCCGGGAAGATGAGGACTGCTTGCTGACAGAGCCGCCGATGCAGAAGAGCACCGTGCACAGGAGGAAGCAGAATAAAGCGGCCCATGTGAATGCAAAGGCTTTGACACCAATGCTCGCTTGCTGACCGGCGCGCCGGAAGGCATCGCGGCCTTGGACGAAGCATGCCCTAAGCAATGTCAGTGTCGTTCGATCGATGAGGTCTATATCGACATCGGTAACAGAAACGGAAGCTTACGTCAAGAGTGAGGCAGCAAGGCTTTGGAAGAATAGAGCAATTCCCACGTTCAAAGCAGATATGTACCCGCCCAATCTGCTGCAGAGCGCCAGAAGTCCCGTAAAGAGTGAGATGACCGAGAAGAATAGCGCAACCAGGTAAAATGCGAACATGAATCTGCTTAGATAGAAATAATGATTTGTTCCAATGAAATCGGGTGGTACGCCGACTGCAGTACCGAAATCATGGGGGTTTGGTGGAGAGAAAGGCAGTGCTGGTACTGTTGCGCCGCAATCGGTATTGCGGCCATTCCCATCGACGCCGCAGATCGAGAAGAATGTCCATCGAGATGGGTTCCGTGCCCCGGGTATTCCATTGGTACTCGTTTGGAGAAAGTATATCTGGTTCTCTGGGTTGGATTGGGTCGTGCCGGAAAGGATGACGAGGAATTGAAGGAGGATACCGCCGGCGAGAAGGACTAGTGAAGTAAAACCTAGGAGGGGCCCTATGTAATTTTAGCCACAAGTTAGAAAACAATGGATGTATAGTCAACGTACTTGATGCGGGCATATTGAAGTCTGCTGGCGGCTTTGTTCGAATCCACGGATTGATCGGAAACCTGATCCTGTGGCTAGGGAGCGGGCCGAATCTATATTGCCCTGGTCAGCACCTGCATCTTGCACGCACGCAGATTGACGAGGCGGGTTAGACATGATACGTACCAGGACTACAGGGTGGCAGTTTAGTTGAAACGTCCTCGGTTTACACAGGAGCCTGGAAGGAAGGAGTCTTGACCTGGGATGGGATGAAATAATAAACTGACCAAGGACTAGGCGTGCAAACGCGGTAAACAACGTCACCGGCAGAGTGGGCCAAGCCAACAAGCTAAAGGAGCTATGGCATACGACGTAAGTGTGAAAACATGTCCGAACAGGGAATGGTGTTTGCCGACGTCATTGTCTGGCGCGACTTCGGGCCGCCGCGGCTTCGACTTTGCATCGAAAGAAACCTGTGACAGGCGCCCAAAGCATTCACTGCTGGTAATAAATGCTGAAGCGTGACATATCCACATATTGGTGCTCATGCTTCAATCAGAATGATTGTGCTGAGTGTACGTCGAGAGCTTCATATCCTCCGGCAGAGGGGAGTTGAATGTTTTCGTCCGTGCAGCAGCTGGTCTGCATGCGTTCGCTTAGTTCCGGTAAGCCGCTGTGGCGTCATCACCTACGCGACACCCGCAGCCAGTTGATGCTATCCTTTCTACTCAGTAGCATGGTGGTCCACCAAATGCTCAAGTAGACAGCCATGTCGACTGCTGTGTGGCCCCCTATTCCTCACGATGAGCTAATCAGAGAAGAGGAGAGATCATTGGTATGTACGGACCAATTCGTAAGCTAGATCGGAAGGGAGTAAGCATTTGCTAATTCAGATACCCAAGGCCAGAGAGCTAGAGTGGCTGCTATCTGAACTACAAGAGACCCTGAGGTCACTCAAGGCAGGCTTGGAAGAATGCGCTAGTCTTCTTGCTCCTCAAGAGCCTGGATCGACATTGGTCTTGTCGTCATTGCGCTCCGAGAACCTTAAAGGCTTCATCACTCGCGTTGGCACGCGTGTCGTGAAGGGCGTACGTTGACTTTTTCGTCATGACTGTGGCTTTGCTCAATTGCTGTTCAGGATGTTAGTCTCAAGCTGCCAAGTCTGAAGCCTCCGCCAGGTGCTACGACCAATCGTCTGTCCATCTCACAGGAGCCGACAGCACCAACGCTGGTTCTCCAGCAGCTCGTGTCGGTACGGACACTAATTAATGCATGTCTGGATGTAGTTGATGCCTCGATCTGGACGGGAGATTCCAGAAATGCAGACTTCATGTCTGGCCAATTGCAGCTACTTCATGAAAATATGCAAGAAGCCCGTCAAGCACTCAAAGGTGGCTCGGACGTACAAAAGCCGTGGTTTGAAGATCCTGTTGATGAAAAGGTAACGGAAGAAGATTCTTTGTCCACATTGCCATAAATCGACGACTCTTTGATTTCCTGTGTCACGTTCTACATTGAGCTCACAGCTGCTAGTCTTTTCATCCTCAACTGCCCCCGTATCTCTCATTCCACCTTGAAATTTCGGAAGCAGCATTGTTATTGCAGGTTCGCACCCTTGAAACGACAAACCCAGCGGCTCAGAATAAATCCCTCACGGGACTGAGCATCCGTGAGCAGCTCGCTGTTGCATTAGGTGGAACAAGGACACCGACCCATGAAGAGGCAAATGAGGTCTTCATGTACAAGGGCGAAGAAGTTAGAGTGAAGGAGAAGGTCCGAGTAGAGAGCCAGGATCCTAGCTTGATGGCAGCCTTTGCCAAGTTGAGCGCCCTTGAACATAGTGTAGCGCTGAGTCGCAAAGCCCTCGACGTTGTCATGGGTAGGGAAGACTAAAAACCTCAATTGCGTATATTCATCATCCTATCAACTTCTCGGGTGCTCTCATTTACTTATGGATCAACTTTGATCCGATATTTTGGCCTTCCGCATGCTTTGGATAATATGGCCGATGTTTCTAGCTTGTGTTGATTTCATTGGCTGAGCGCTATCTTGATAGGCCTTCGACAGGGATTCCTCCAACCCAGACCAGGAAGTCGGAGAACTCACAACCTTCAATCACACTGGAATGATTTTCTCTCGGAATCGGACATGTCTTCTTCTGCGATCAGAAGGGGACCCCTGCCGTCTTCTAGACATACCGGTCAATATAACAGGTACCACCCCTCTTTGCATTCTGCTTTCATCTCGCCGCTCCACATCTTTCCCCACCATAGATCTCTTATCTTTCTTCCGCGATGATCTTCGAATGACCATTCGAGTGCTGGACTTCAAAGATCTACCTACGGAAATTTTCTCACCGCAGTGAACATTATTTTCCTGTGTACTGAACTGGACCTCAACTTCTTATTCCGTAATAATCCATCACCATGGACACTAAATCGCCGGATAAGCCTACAAGCACTAGCGACGATGTAGAGGTAGCAGACGTTGGTCATGGTCATCTACAAGAGCTCGAAGTTGATGTTGATAAAGTTGTCCATCAGAAACATATAATCGTGGGTGACGAAGCAGATACCTCCCCCTTTCCTGAAGGTAGGCCTATCCAGAACTATCAATCGGTATGACTTTAACACTTCTTAGTGCGAGCGGTTGTACCTGAGGTCGACGATCCCGGTATGCCAGTCAATACCCTCCGGATGTGGATCATTGGCATCATTTTCACCATGCTTGGTTCGGGAATTAATATGTTCTTTTCCATGCGATATCCATCTGTTCACATCGTTTCTCTAGTTGCAGAATTGCTCGCGTACCCTTGCGGCGTCTTTCTCGCCCATGTGATTCCTGACTGGACAGTCAATCTGGGTCGCTTTGGCCGTTGGAGCATTAATCCCGACAAACATTTCAATATCAAAGAGCATGTCTTGATCACGATTATGGCGAACGTGAGCATTGGGTATGGCAATGCAGACGCTACCAGTGTTATCCAGGCGGCAAAGGCGTTCTACAATTTCGATATCAAGCCTGGATTTTCCGTGCTTTTAGTGCTTTGCTGCCAGATCTTGGGGTTTGGTATCGCTGGTCTCTGTGCACCGTGGCTCGTAGAGCCATCAAATATTATCTGGCCTGGTGTGCTCTCGAATGCGGCTCTATTGTCTACACTCCACTCCCGTGCTAATGCCATTGCCAACGGGTGGAAAATCACGAGACTGCGCTTTTTCATGATTGCAATGGCGGGCGCATTTGTTTGGTATTTCTTCCCAGGTCTTATATTTGTTGGAATGAGCTATTTCACCTGGCTTTGCTGGATATTGCCGAATAATAGAGTCGTCAATCAACTCTTTGGATTTCAGACAGGACTAGGACTATCTCCCATCACCTTTGACTGGAGCCAAGTCGCGTTCAATACGAATCCTCTGCTATCACCATTCTGGGCCGGTATGGGAATTCAAACATTGGTACTCACTGATCAAGATACTAATTCTACGTAGCGTTGAACGTATTCGTCGGCTTCGCTGTCTTCTTCTGGGTTGTCGTTCCAGCCATCTACTACACCAACACCTGGTACACCGGTTATCTCCCACTCATGACAGCTGACGTTTATGATAACACCGGCGCGGAGTATAATGCTACAGCTGTCGTCAATCCCGACGGAACACTCAATGTGGCCAACTATGCTAGTTATTCGCCGCCATTCTTAAGTGCAACGTTCGCATTCGTCTATGGACTCGCGTTCGCCTCCATTACGGCCGTTATTGTGCACGTCTATCTTTGGCACTGGGATGAAATTCGGGCCATTCTTAAGGGGAAGGCACCATCCGACATCCATGGTCGCCTCATGCGTGCATACAAGAAGACTCCTTGGTGGTGGTATGGTGCGCTCACGGTCATGATGTTTGTACTATCTGTCGTCATGGTCGAAGTCTACGAAACCCAGTTGCCCGTCTACGGAGTTGTACTGGCGTTGTTGATTCCTGCAGTCTATATGATTCCTTGTGGCATAGTACAGGGTATAACGAACGTGGATGCGAATCAACTCAACGTGCTGGCAGAGTTCATCGGAGGATACATGTTTGCCGGGCGACCTATGGCGAACATGATCTTCAAAATCCTCAGTGAAGACGTCGTTAGCCAGGGAATCTTCTTTGCGCAGGATATGAAATTGGGACATTATCTAAAAGTGCCACCGCGAACGGTTTTTGCTGCTCAGGGAATTGCAACAGTGAGCTTCCCGATAGCCGTTCTCCGTTTAAGCTGATAGCCTCTAGATTCTTGGTGCACTCACCCAAGCAGGTGTGACGCTCTGGATGCTCAGTAACATCCACGATATTTGCACAGAAGATCAATCGAGTCAGTTCAGCTGTCCAAACGGCCGCACAGTGTTCTCTTCATCTGTTGTATGGGGTCTTATTGGCCCAGGGCGCCTCTACTCCGTCGGGAAAATTTACAGCTCCCTTCTCCATTTCTTTTGGATTGGTGCTCTGATGCCCATTTCGACGTGGTTGCTCTACAAGAAAACGAGACAGGCGTTCTGGAAACGCGTTAATTGGCCATTGATCTTTGTGGGGACGTACAATGTCCCGCCGGCTTCTGGTATTAATTACTCGAGCTGGTTCCTTGTCAATCTGGTATTCAACAATCAGATTTACAAGCGTTTCTTTGCATGGTGGACAAAGTATAACTATGTCCTTGCTGCAGCACTTGATACAGGAACAGCCCTCAGCGGTATTGTAATATTTTTTTGTATCAGTTATCCAGGTGCGGTATTTCCAGACTGGTGGGGAAATACAGTCTACCAGAATACGGACGATGGGAATGGGACACCTTATCTAAGTATGCCTATCAGCGGAACATTTGGACCGCCTAATGGGACGTGGTCATGAGCACCTAAATGGATTCCCACGGAAGTGTCTGACACTGAGTATTTCTCGACAATGGTTATCACTTGAGACAAATGTAAGCCTCTGAATGCGCAATTATCTCTTCTCTGGTACTCTGTGGTATCTATGTCTTGCTCCAAAACGATGCTCATAATCTTGCTCGCACCTCAGACCTTCCATCTCTCCGCCATATTTGCACAACTGGACTGGAATGGTAAGTTGGTGGAAACATAGCAGGTCCAAGAGCTTTCTTCATGACCTTCCCTGTACCAGTCTTTGGCAGCTCACCTTCCATGACTCGAAGTAGCGTAGGCATTTTGTACCCTGCTAAGCGCGATCTTAGATCCTGTCTCAAGGCCTCCAGCGTCAACAAAAAATCATTCCGACTATGACTTTCCCTCCACTGGTCAGTCAACTCTTCTTTCTGTAACGACACTAGAGCAGCGACTCTTTGTCCAAACTCTTCATCTGCCACTCCAACTACCATTACTTCACTAATGTATGGCAATGAAAGTACTTCCCGCTCCACGTCTAGGGCCGAGATTTTATAGCCTCCCGATTTTATTATGTCTAAACTTGCTCTCCCGACAATGAAATAGTACTTGCCTTCCTTCCTTACGATATCTCCGGTCTTGTAAAATCCGTCCTCGTTGTGCGCTCTTGCCGTTGCTTCTGAATCCCCGAGATATTTGCTGAACATCCAGGGACTTTTCACGAGCAGCTCGCCTTCATCACTATCACTCAGCTTCAATTCAATGCCAGGCACACGTTCCCCAACACTACCATCAGGAACCTCATCATCGCCCATTACGACCTTGAACACGGCCCCGAATTCCGTAGCCCCATATCGCTGTAAAATCCTCTTCTGCATCAACTCCGTCCAAAACTCATTAATCGGCCTCGGCAGCGCACTTGTCCCACACAGACACGCACGAAACTGCCTCGCCCCCTCCACATACTCCCTCCTCACCCCTTCCTCCAACCGACTCAACACCCGCTGATAATGCCTGCGCATGCGCATATAGATCGTCGGCACGCCGGAGAAAAACGTCATCCTCTTGGTCTCCTCCTTCGCCCCCTCCCGCCACCGCTCCCACAGCCACGCCTCATCGAAGCCACCACTCCGAAACTCGATCAGCGCGCCCGAAATCAGGAACGGGAAGAACATGATGCCGATGCCCGTCGCGTGGTGTACCGGCAGCACGTGCAGGATCGAGTCGGCCTCGCTGAGGTGGTAGTGCTCCGCGACGGCGAGGGCGCCATCGAAGGTGTAGGCGCGGCGCATGACGCTGCCCTTGGGCGGACCCGTCGTGCCGGAGGTGAAGATGACGACGCCGGGCTGGTTGTCGTCGAGGTATTGGTCTGACGAGAGGGTGATGTCGAGGGGTGCGAGGGTCGTCGCGGCGAAGAGGCGCTCGAGGATGGGGATGTGCTGGAAGTGCGGGTTTGTGGTGCTGGAGATCTGGTGTTGGAGGGACCGGCCGAGATCGGTGGCCGAGGAGGAGACGAGCACAGCGGCGGCGCGCGATTTGTTGATGAAGTAGGCGGCTTCTTGCACGGGCAGCACGACGGTTATGGGCACGACGGCGGCGCCGAGGGCGAGGATCGCGAGGACGGCGCACGTGAATTCGTAGCCGCCTGGGACGAGCACGGAGATGTAGACTTCCTCTCGATTGTCGAGCGCTCTCCTCGTGGTATCGTTCAGTCTGTCTTCGACGGCGTTGCGTAGATTGAGGACGTCAGTGAGAAGCTCAAGGTGGGTTCGCTCGCAGTTCAATCGAACATCGCGGATGCAAGGTTTGGGAGGGCGACGACCGGCAAGGCGTAAGAGACGATTGAAAAGGCCCTAGAGTGAACGGCATTGTTAGGTGTATAGATTCTTTAGCTGTTCAGAACGTAACTATTAGCTTTTGGTCTCTTACATGACACGGGAGCACGTTGCGCCCCCGGTGTTTCGGGACGAAGTGGGTCCGGTCGTCCATTTCTTCTCAAATTTTTCGATCCTGATCTCAGAAAATGGTCATCATCTTTACGACCACTTCAGATCCTCAAGGCTCTTCCAATCGAAGTTCCAAGGAACAGCACGGTGGCACAGACTTGCGACGCTTCTTCAAATACCTCGGGGCCTATCTCGCAAATCGACAGCAACTGCAGGAATTCCCCACGTAATCGGCCCAAGCGGCACCTTACTCCAGCGGGGTAAGGGAGCTGGTAGGAGTACATGATGGACAGATTCGAAAGGATGAAAGTATGCCGAGTGTGTCTAATTGGCAGTCGCATTGGCTTGTGTCAAGGGTGCCGAGTGGTACCGTGCCATTACGAATTAGAACAGACTTCACTACTCTACCATTTTCGGATATGGATAACATAGATACCAGTGGGTCTGAAATGCGGTACCCAAACGCAATTACGCGTTTCTCAAATGCCTATTCAACATTGATAAGAAGCGATCTCATCTTGAACTAGCGGTAAGTCAACAATTTTGCGTTTGAAAAGGTCCTACAATCAGTTTTCAGTTGTCTTCTTTCAACATCAAATTTGTCTACTACACAAGGAGGATCACCTCATTGATTATGTTTGACCAAAACTTCTTCAGCAGACGTGCTATACTCGAACAGCAAGGTGTCTACATTGGTGGTTGGTCTGTTAAGAATGCTTTGACTCCTAGGAGGAGAAGTGATCCATGCAGTGATGTGGAAGGAGATGGGGAAGAGAAGATAGTGGTGGAGCAAGATTGGACGAAGACAGACGAAGCTAAACTCAGACGGAAGCTCGATTTTCGAGTATTGTTCCCCTGCTGTATCATCAATTTCTTGGCTGTGCTCGATCGCGCAAACATGGGGAATGTCAAGATCTTACAGCAAGGGACCCCGGATTCTCTCAAGGCGAGTCTAGGGCTCCATGGAACACAATTCAACTGGGCTGTCTCAGTTGCGTACATTGCAGTCACCGCGCTCCTCATACCTTCGAATCTGCTTATGAAGAAAATATCCGCGAGATGGTTCTTTCCACTGTCAATGATGTTGTGGGGTTGCATCGTGATGAGCTTTGCAGGCGTCAAAGGTTTCGGAGGCTTGTTAGCTGGCCGCTTCGCTCTCGGCATACCTGAGTCGGGTGTTGGGCCCTGCTGTCTCTTGTACTTTAGTTTCTGGTACAAACCCTCGGAAAGGGCGTTCCGCATTGGAGTCTTGCATTCAGCAGGTTCGCTCGCTACAGCTGTCTCAGGATTTCTGGCTCTTGCTCTTAACAATCTCAATGGAAAAGGGGGACTGAAAGCCTGGCAATGGGTCTTCATTGTCGAAGGATCACTGCCAATTCTCCTATCACCTCTGTTGTGGCTGTGTCTCTTGACATATCCTGAAGATACGAAAGCGCTCTCCGAGCGAGAACGGTACATCGCGATAAATCGATTTGGACGTGGCTCGACTCGTAAGACCGACGTGACGTGGTCTTGGCCAGCATTCTGCAGAATACTTAGCCGGCCATCAACCTACGTGTTCTTCATTTCATTTATTTCACTGGGCATCGTCGCGTCCGCTCAAGGCACTTTTCTACCCACATTCCTATCAACCCTCCTCCATTTCAGTATTGCGAAGAGCAATCTTTTTACTTCAATCGTCAAACTCTCGGTCATCCCGCTGTATTGGGGGTATGGGTATCACAGCGACTGGACGCATGAGCGCATGTGGCACTACATTATACCAGCCTTGACCGCCCTTCCTCGCTATGCTGTATGGACATATGCCTCTTCTCATCCGGGACACCCAATGTCGAACATATCCCTCTACGGATTATCCTTTATCGGCCAAATGGTACAGGTGGGTCCGCCTATACTCTTGGCCTACCGATCTGCCACACTTTATGGCGCATGTGAGCAGGCTGTAGGAGTTGCTGTAGCTGTCGCCAGTGCCAGCATTGCCAATATTCTTGCACCACAACTCTATCCAGAACAACATGCGCCGAGATTCCTACCTGGCTTTAGCACCACATGCGGTCTCCTTGCTTTGTAAGTCATTTCTTATCTATTGTCAGAGAAAAAGTCTGCTGACATATCTTAAGATGCGTCCTGAGCTATCTGACTTTACCATTTTGGCTAGAAAGGGAGGCGTCTAATCGCAAGAAACTGACTGGACATGCTCTCCCCTTGCAGGCAGTTGAAGATGCAGAGCAAGCCCAGGTATCCGAAGCGGAAAAGGCTCGGATTCGTGCCTTAAATGCCGCCGAAGAAGCGGCAGCGGTAGAGAAGAGAAATTCTATAGTAACGAAGAGGGCGGTGACATGGGCGCCAGAGGAATCGATTTGAGGCATCAAAATTCCGTCACTCCTATATGCTGTCCAAGATACTGCAAGATGCAGATTACGACCGCTACACGACTCCGTATCAATCGAGCCATTTCATTTCAAATGTCATATTTTGGCCTTCGCCGGCCTGCTTGTCTCACGTCCATGAACATAACTGATTCTCCCGAACTTCTTCAACGCCTCACCCCAGAGCTCTTCTCTGAGGGTTGCATACACCCCCATTTTTGCCTTTGGTGCGATTTTTCGACCTAATTCAAGCGCAGCTTCAAGCATTTCATCTGGTTCGGCAACAGCATCGACAATCCCATCTTTGAGGGCTTCTTCACCGGTCCAGCGGTGTGCTTCCAGGAGCATTTTCCTCGCCACTCGCCCACCAAATTTGAGTCGCGGCAAAGCGCCAATACCATGGAAATGGAGGCCCAAGTCAACGGGAGGCATAGACAGGAAGCCTCGCCGCTTGTTCATAATGCGGTAGTCGTGGCTAAAGGCAAAAGGGCAGGCGCCTCCGAACGTATGTCCCGTCAAAAGAGCAATCGTTGGATAGGGGAAATCCAGCACCGTCCTCAAAAGCTTCAGACAGTCCGTTAGCATTCATGCTTGCATACTTTTCAGAGGCATAGAGGCCCACGCACAGGATAGAACCCATCTGTGTTTGCATACGGATTCCTATCCGTTTCATCCAACTCCAATCCCGTACAGAAAAACTTGTGGTCACTCCCCCTCACCACCACACACCCCTCGTTCCCCGAGCCCACGCCTCCCAGCTCGACCTCAATGTTCCTAAAGGCTCGGATCAATTCTTGCGCGAACGCGCGATTGATACGATTTTCGGGAGGCTTCTGCAGCGTAATGACGAAGACGGGGCCATGGCGTGTAACCGCGAGGTTTTGGTAGGGCTCCGGCATGGCGAAGGTAGAGCGGGTAGGCGATGATGCCGGTTGGGAGGAGGTAGGCACTGCAGACGGCGGCTTTGGAGAGGAGGGTCATAGTTCTTCTCTCTCTCTCTCTCTCTCTCTCTCTCTCTCTCGGGAGGAGGCGAATGGATGATGCAGGAACGGGAAAGATCTGGTTAGAAAGGGTACGTACTCGAGTCGAGGGAATGAGGTAGCGAGAAAGACACCGAGGTAAGGGGGGTATCGTAATGGGAGAGGTACTTGTAGGAGAAGGAGGAGGCCGCCGGGTACCGCCTCCCCACACTCTTGCTGTTTTGAATTGCGGGGTAAGTTGTGGGGGCGGGAGAGGAGTGGCCAAAGCTCGAGACGGCGGCTTTCTTTCCTTCTCTGGCGCCAATGTCATCGACAAGCTATCCTACCGATTACACTGACGTCTCTCATTTCTTCTTCATCTTCTTTTTTCTGTGAATGCATTTTCTGTTTATAGACTCTACTAATTCGCCTTCAATGTATCCTCTTCTTTTCTCTATCTAATTTCTAACCATGCCTGACTTCACAGACGACCTCAAGCCTCTGTATGACGGACAGGCGACATTGGCAGCAGAGCGTGATCGTTCAGCTATAAACGTTGGAGAATTATCTAAGCATCTGCTTTCTCGCGATGGCTTTCTCGAGCGTCAAAAGCGAGTGGTCAATGTCTTACAAAGTGAGAAGTTATTCTCAAAAAGGCAACAAGCCAATCTCTCCCGGCCGGAGAGATACTACCTTGGCCTCGCTCGAGCAAAAAAATTACGTCGTCTAGTGCACGATCACAAATGGAACCACCAGGATTATCATATGGCCGACTACCTTGTGGACGAAATGTCTCCATACCATCTTCAAATGTCCATGTTCGTTACAACCATCCGTGAACAAGGCGATGAAGCTCAACGTAATCACTGGCTGCCGCAAATTGAAGCTTGGAAAATTATTGGAGCATACGCACAAACAGAACAAGGCCACGGCAGCAATGTTCGCGGCTTAGAACTCCAGGCTCGGTGGGATCCGAAAAAGAAAGAGTTTGAATTGCACAGTCCCACCTTGACGGCTTCAAAATGGTGGAATGGAGCCCTCGGACGTACAGCAACGCATGCTATTGTTGTTGCGCAATTACTCTTGCCTCAGATTCAGACTCCAAGCATTGATGCTGCTGATGATGCGGAGCCGAGGTATGTATCCCATGGTCCGCACCCTTTCGTAGTGCGAATCCGCGATCAAGATACGCATCAACCTCTACCCGGGATCGTCGTTGGCGACATCGGTCCTAAGTATGGATACACAAGCATGGACAATGGGTACATGCTCTTCAATCATTTCCGAGTTCCACACGCGGCGATGCTAGCCAGATATAGTCGTGTCGATCCTGAGACTAGCGCGTTCCAACGGACAGGAAGCTCAGCAGTGGTATACGGGAGTCTGACAAATGTTCGCGCAAACATCATTATGCACGCGCGGCTGGTGCTCGCGCGTGCCGTGACGATTGCAGTTCGCTACTGTAGCATTCGCCGGCAGTTCAAGGATCGAGACGCCCTGGATACCGAGAGCATACCGGAGACAGTAGTACTGGACTATCCAACAGTCATGATCAGAGTTCTCCCTCTCCTAGCGACGACATTCGCACTGCATTACACGGGTGAGGCGATGTACGAGTTGTATCGGCGTAGTAGGGAAAGCATTGAAGGTGGAGATTTTGGATCCTTGGCCGAGCTGCATAGTACAAGCAGTGGGCTGAAGAGCCTATGTACGATGTATGCTGCGGATGGCATTGAGATATGTAGACGAGCAATGGGCGGCCATGGATTCGGGGGTGGCAGTGGGTTGGTACAGATCAATGCTGAGTAAGTATCTACGGAAACACATTGCGAATAATTTAGACAAACTTAGACAAAACCAGCCAGCTAATTCAGTTCTCTTTAGCTATCTTTCAAAGCCTACCGTCGAGGGCGACAACTGGATGATTACTCAACAAGTTTCCAACTATCTTATAAAGAAAATGACTGCCGCAGTCGAGGAGCCCCACATGGAATCGAAGGACGCTTTGAGCGACCACTTCAGGAGATATCTCAAGCAGCGAACCACTGCCAGACCTCAAGAAGTGATCACCTCGAATGGCACTATTGATGACACAGCCCTCGTCGAAGCCTTCAAATGGCGGGCTGCCACCCTCTCCTACCAAGCATACCAACAACGCATCGTTCAGAAACAGCGCTGGAACACCCTCCTCATCTCCCTCCACAAGCTCTCCCGCGCATATTCTGAATCCATCCTCGTCACCAACTTCCACTCCGCCCTCCAAAATTCTCCACTCTCAGAGCCGACTCGGAGCACCATGCGCGACCTCTTCCACCTCTACGCCCTCCACACCATCGACTCCGACGCTCGGACTTTCCAGACCACGGGCGCTCTGAGCGCTGTAGTACTAGATGCCATCCCAGATCGGGTTTTGGATATTATGACGCAGAAAGTGCGACCGCATGCAGTGAAGCTAGTTGATAGTTGGGCGATCCCGGATTACTTGCTTGATAGCGCGCTGGGACGGTATGATGGAAAGGTCTACGAGGAGTTGTTCCAGAAGGCGCATCGAGAGAATCCGTTGAATCGGGTGACGTTCAATGTGGATTGGAGGAGTAGTGAGATCGTGAAGGGGGATAAGGATAGTGAGGCTCGGATTCTGGCGAAGTTGTAGCTGTGCGCGATGTTGTTTTATTCTTCCTGTCGGTGGGCGATGAGATTGCGAGGCTTAAGTAGTATGTGCACGGTTGGAGAACATTTCGATCGAGCATGATAGCGCAGTTTTATCTAATCAACGTGCTGCTGATCATATCTTGTCATGAAAATGCATCTCACAAAATCACTAAATGGACAACTTCCATTGCTTAACACTAATGTTTAGCATTTTCTAGATCTGTCATTTCTTTGTAATTTGCGATGGAAATGCGTGGGAATTCGCCGAGTAGATGTAGATATAATATAGTATTGGGAAGTGAATAATACATAGTGTTGATATCGTAACCTTTGTTCAGTTCTGACTTTTTGGCGGCGAGAAAAAACTTCTCCGACCGCCTCCAACTCCACTCCTACTATCAGCTCTGCACAACATTTCTCATTAGACTCAAAAGTATGACAGAGATTATCAGAGGTGCATCTCGAGACAAAGTCTCCAATTCTCATACACCAGATGATATCCATGACCGACTCGACGAACTTTGGGAGAGGTATTTGGGGCTTCTGGACCGATATCGGGTAACCCAAGAAGAGGTCGCCAGATGTTTCTCTTCTGTAAGTTTGGCATTTCAGATAGTTTCCATATTGCTATATTGACACCTACAAGGGTTTCATGAGCCTTGCACAAGCAAACTTCAATTCTCCAAATCGCATGCGGTATGGTCAGGACTACTACGACGAGCGAATGCAAGCGATCCGAACACTGTCAGCGAGCTTAGTACAAAGCAACACCAATTCATTCCACTGACGTACTTGTAGAAGTTTCCCGCCTTCTGAAGGGAAAGCACCATTAATGAAGATTGCGTCTACTCAAAGCCGGGGGTCCTCAGCGACACAAAGGACCAGTGCGGAAGTCGAAGACGATTCAACAACAAGCACAGGACACAGGAAATCAAGAGAAAATAATCTGCGACCATTGCAGGGTCAAATAGGGACAGATTCCCTCCCACGCTCGGAGTCGACTCGAGATCCATTGAAATGGTTTGGCATTCTTGTACCTCCGGCTTTACGAGCAGCGCAACAGTCTTTCGAGACCGCTGTTGAAGGCCCGCTGGTGAAGCTGGCGGCGGTAAAAAGTGAAATAAGTGAAACAGAGGCAGAGATTCGTAGAACGAGGAAAGTCATGAAGGCTAGAAAGTCGTAGAAATTCGCCGCTACCTCTGGGTCGCAAAGAGCATATTAATTCCTAATGGAGGGGACATTCTCCACTTGAGCTCGAAAATTGAATCGTATTTTCAGACTGTTACATCTACCTGGGGCCTTCTAGACGCTGAGGAACTATTCTGACCTTCCGAGTGGAACTAACAGAACGCTGTCTATGACAGCAAACCACAAAGTATATTCAAGATCAAAGTGACCTCACATGAAGTCAATCACTACTTTTGATCATGAGTAATTATTATGAGCATGGCTGAACTCGGACTTGACACGCTCTTATGTATATACACCAACTATATTACGGATCTACAGTTATCTTATCCAATCTTTTCTAATTCTTACATTTTTCTATTTGATAATAATAGAATGGCGGGAGGAGGTAAGTCTGTGTCTGATCTCACTTACTGCTGTTCAACTACCCCAGCTGGAAAATTCACGATGCTTTCCGGAACTGGACTTCTCCGCCAAAACTGAGCATTTTCTGGAAAAATGCTTTTGGATTCACTGGTAGAGTAGACGATTCTGTCCAGTTCCCAGAGCTGAGCTCCATGCGTGAATATAATAGGAAACGGTTTCATAGCTAATATAACCTATAAAAAAACTTCTAAGCCTTAGCAATAGCCACATTGATACAGGTTCCTCATACATCCTAGTCTCACCGGCTTGACCCGATAATATATCTTATTACTCTTCTTCCAAGAGTTTTCCATCACAATATCTCCATCAATATTCAGGACTGTCGATCTCCTCTGCTACATCGTCTTGAGATTTCAGAGCTGGCGCGACCCGAGCCACTGTCGCACTTTGGTGAGCCAGTCCGCGGTCGTGAAGTCGTCTTTGGGTACTGAAGCTATGTGTTTCACATCGACAAGGGGAGTGTTGATAATATCCTCTTCCTGAATGCATTTGCTCCGATCCACAGTAATAGACGACGAGGTATGATAGCTGATCGGACTTGCCTTTGCAAGGATTAAGTACAATCCCGACCGTCGACTCTCAAAATCTGATCCGATTGGTTTTTCTTCTCGAGCTTTTGCGTCCATCTTGGGCTGCAAACAGTTCCACAGTTGCTATTATTATTGTAAGTGACAAAAATCCAGATAAACTATTCACGAACTTACAAATGCTAAGTAATATTCAGCCATGAATCCAAAATTGGTATGATGAATCGAGTTGCTGTATAACAGATAGGTCATATACTTCCGCTCACGGTCATTTTCTAGAATCCACTCCATTGAAGCTTCACTGACTAGGTGTTCTTTGAAGGAACCTTGTAACTTTTGTAGGCCATTTCCAGTCATCTCAACTTGAGCGAATCCATTCGAAACCAGACTGTGGTCTTTTTCGTCTTCAAAGACCGTTTTTCTGTCGAACACATGACCATCAAAAGCCATTCGTCGAATGTTTTCTAGTATATGCGAATGGCCGTCGTTCTTGAACTTGTTCAACCGCTGTGTCAGCCAATAGCTGGCTTTGTTGGTTGCAAGACGTGCCGCGTCTCTGATTATGCTGTCCAGAAAAATTTCCACATCTTGGCTCATTCCGATAAGAGAGGGATCCTTCTTCAATTCCTTATCTAATTTCTTATTCAGTTCTTCAGCATAGAAGACAGACCAAAGACAACGGCCGCGTAGTGGTCGACCAAGTGTGAAAATCAGCCCTCGAAGGCGTCGATTCTCTGTGGTTTCCCCGAATTTCTCAAATTTCTCAAATTTCTCAAATACATTGTGTTGGGAAAGTAGATCTTCCAGCTTTTTCCTAGAATCCATGAGATCCAGATCAGACTTTATGTCGACTCGACGGTGATTTATCAGTTTTTCCAGGAGAAGATTTGCTATTTCTTCCCCAGAGACTTTGGGGTATTGGGAACGTTGGTTCCATTGCTTTTTCTCGGCAAGAGCCAGGAATTCAGGATATTGAGAAAGTATGTTCTCTACCTGTTTATCGAAAAAAGCCAGGCCTTGGGGATATTGAGAAAGGAGGCTCTTGACCTGTTTATCACTTGAGCCACCCATGCGTCCAGCCTCAAGAGTGATTTTATCAAATTCCTCAAAACCTTTGTTATCAAGGAGCACCATCTCAACCCACTGACTACGAGCATAGTTGAGTATCCGGTCAGATATGTCAGTCTTGGCGGCATAATTTATAGCTCGGGCGGAAGACATCGCTTCTTTGAGTGCGTTCTTCATATTCTCAAGCTCCAACGAGGTCCTCGAGATGATGGTTCTGCATGGAAGGTTTATCATGTCCGAGAATGCCAAGAAAGATTTGGTAACGCTCATGATGAAAGGTTCCGCTTCATTCTCTTTGTGGTTCTGGTAGACCTTTTCCTCAAGATCGCATTGTGCCTCATCGATGCAGATGTAGAGGATTGATTGCTTGCCGTCAAATTTATATTTTTCCACAATCTTTCTGCAAAATGTCGTAGCTTCATCGATATCAACTGAACGGACCAGAAAAAGCCAAGACAGCTTTGAGAATGGATCTTGTTCCTGCTGAAATAAAAGCCAATAGATTGGATCATCTTTCTGCTGACATTTTGCTTCTTGTCTGAAAATGTCTAATATCAGAAGGCGGCTGTAAAGCAATGGGAATATGTGATTGCTTGTGCATACATAATCTTTTGGTGTTTGGCGGCCCTCAATACTTTTCCATAACCAATGAATATCATGTGAGCTATATCCTCTCCGGGGAGCATAGATGTCGCTGTTAGGTCTGGAATCATCTAAATTTCCAGCCATGAAGTAAAAGCCCCAGTTTTTTGAGAGGAGTGACTCTAAGTGTCTAGTCTTTCCCGTGCCTGAAACCCCAACAAGTAGCGTAACCTGAGGCCCATAGTCGGGAATGGATTCGCTCATCCGGGTTTGTTTTAACTTTTCGCCCAAATTATCGGTTGGAGGATCACGCTTATATCTCTCCAAAAATTTAACGATTGAAGATCGAAGCTCACAAAGAAATGATTCTTCATGACCTTCCATAATCTTATTAAACCCAATCTTACCGGGAAAGTTAATGTACCTGAGTTGTGGGCGCGCTGGGTCAAGGTTGCACAAAGTCTCCCAAAAAGCTATATATTGAACGTAAGAAAGCGATTTCGTAAACAAAGCTTTTACTTACCAGAGATTTTGTTAAGGGAATTTATTATCGCATAATAGTTCTTGGACTCTTGTATTTCCCTCTACTCGCTTTTTGTTATCTTCATGATAAGAAAAGCGGTAAGCTTCATACAGCATATTAGGCTTTTCATAAAAGAGGAGCTCGAATAGAACCTGATATCGCTTATGCTCCAAATGGGCTAGTCCTACGTCTAGCAAAAACCCTTGTATTTATTTAAATCATCACTGCTTCATGCAGATTTATGGAACAAACTCACTGCATCGAAAATCCTTTTCTGGATCCTTGAGCCACAAGAAATTGATATCTATCAAGCGTTTCCAATGACTCTCTGGAAGCTATCAAAGCGCCTTTTGTTAGTGACTCACTACTGAAAGGTTTATAGGCTGTAACTACCCAGTTCTGCAGTCTACATGATGATTCCTGTTTGAGCGTATCTTGCGGATCCATATCCATCTTCTTATCACTAGGCCGGAATATCCGCCTGCACTCGAGAGGAGAGTCTGACTGCATTTGCAACAAGTAGTCTTACAACTTTTAGCCGAGAATAATTGGTCTTGGTATGAGTATACTTACCATACTGTTCGTCCGAAGGTAGACGCAAAAAGCGTTCGCATTCTCCACGTTGATGTCGGATCTCGCGAGCGCATTCGTCGATAAAACTCATGACGAAAGCGTCTGACAGGAAGCAGTGCAATTGTATGCGAATTTCAAGACCACCAGCAAATTGCTAGGAAAAAACCAAATGATAAAGGCAATAATTTTCTTTTAAGCGTAGCCTTCTATCTGTATCATGCCTTGGCGCTTGGATGGCGAGGTCGGGTTGCGGCTGGACCAATGTTACCTACGTTACTCCCGGGCGCTTAGGTCCGGATTGCGATTGAACCAATCCCATCTATATGATATCTTGGCGCTTAAACAAACTGAAATTGGATTGCGGCTGGATTGATCTCATATGTACTACGCCCTAGCACTTAAATCTAGCGGATTTCAATTACAGCCAAATCAATCCCATTCACACTACAGCATATATCCTGGACTTTAAATAGAACGCGTTCAGATTGCAACTGAACCAATGAACATTTGTTGTATTGATGTTGCATGTGATGTGTGAGAAGGCAATCATATCACGTGGATAGGAGTGAGGCTCGTGAATTGGCCACGTATATAGATGTCCTTGCCTCCATAGCTTAATCTACAAGCTTTCACCACCCAATTTACAACATCAAAGATCTTACCGCAACTTTTTTTCGACCTATTAGCGCACACATGGACAAGAGAAGGAGGAAAATCGTCTCTGACGAGCTTGCTTTGGTTTAGATTCAATCAGGCTCGCCGTCATCCGGACAGATTTTGCTAAAATAGGCCAGTTCGATGAAACACCAGCGCATGTAATCTTCTCCTGCTGGTGCTGCAGCTTTCGCGTATATTCTTCAGCGAGCGCAATGTACATTGATAATTTGATGAAGACGAGCGACATGGTCCTCTTCAAAAAGATCCTGAGGATTTCGAACTCTGCACCTCAACTGCAAATAATCCTTCAAATCAATTTCTAAAGTGAAAAATCAGGCCATCCTTCATGGTACCGTAAACAATCTGTGAAATCCTTTGGCGTCTTCAAATAGCATGCGGTGCTCTTGGTACTGAGTGGGATTCTGGACGGAGCTTCACTCAACCGATTCTCCCCAGGACCGTAGAACGTTGCTGACTTCCATGCCTCTTGTCATCCGCTTCAATTGAATCTCACCTAGGCGAACATTAGACCACCAGAGCCTTCCTCGTATCCTCACGGCAAGATCCGAAGCTCCGTTGCTCCAGATTGATGGCTCGAGTTGACAGGATAATTCCGTGTCATCAACTTTTATTGCAGATGGATCCACATCTCGCCGGAACTTGAATACGTGAAATTTTTCGTCTGATTGTATTCCAGAACGTTCCATGGATGCTCGTACGAAATGACTTGGGAATGTTCATGGACCCAATAAATACGTCCAAAAAGATTAGAAATCCTATCCCAGCTAGGCGATTGCTTGTGGCAGCTCCAAGAGTCTACATGAGTAGGTGGGCACTAAGAGCAGCGCTTCTCCCTTCCCGTAGCGTACATGTCGACATAGAAAGCGCGATTTTACCGTTCCACTCAAACATTCCACTTTTCGGATCCGTTGACGTTAGAGACACCTCCATTTTTCTTTGTTGAGCGTGTAGGAGTGCGCCGGATTTGCTTCGAGTCGCACTTCGCTGAAGTGGATCTGAAATAGTCCTACATCAACGTATCGAACCTTGGTTAGCTGTGATCTTTATTTCGAATTCATCGACAGGATAACTTCACCTTTGCAAAGCCACTCGTCATGCAATTGAGATCTCTCGGCTCTCCCGACACCGAAATGTGAAAGGTTCGTAAGTCTCACCACGGACAGGCGGATCTCTCGAGACTCGAGGCGCACGGGTGCACTACGATTCGATAGGTACGCGGGCACTGTACACTACGAGCGAGAGAGGTACTCTGGTACACTACCTTACGGCGGCTGGGGGGTTTCTTGACTGGTAATTAATACAACGTTATTTTGACTCTACTGTTATGACCTTGTTGGTCCTTATAAACACCGCCTTAACATAGGCCAACATAATTATGACAGTTAAATTGAGGTAACATTGTATTAAATACCAGTTGAGGAACCCCCCAGCCGCCGTAAGGTACGAACGTCAACGGTACTCGGGTGTACGTGGTACCGTGGGCACACGGGTGCTCCACGATGCTGCATCCTCTAGCTTGAACTTCATACGAGTCTTGTAATATGAACAAATTTTATTCGCAAGATACAGTCATTGAGCACAGCACTACCCCCAAAAGTATTGAGGTACTTCATCGCCGCAAGACATCTGATGACCTGCGCAGAGTTGTAGGGTCTGCGCAGAGAGGCGAAACCTGCGCAGAGGTGAGAGGCGTACGCAGAGGCGTGAGGCCTGCGCAGAGGTGTGAGGCCTGTGCAGAGATAAGAGGCCTATGTTAAGAGGTGAGACCTATGTAGAGACTAAAGCAGCCTCGTGTTTCCTGATTGGGCAATAACAGTGGTGAATATATGTGGAATAATGAAATTGTAGGTTTGTTAGTAAATTTGGCGAGGTGCGCAAATTTTGACGTTGTAGGACGTTTTGGCGGAGGTGGCGGCTAGTCGTAGAGTAAGATAGAGTACTCCAGCTCTATCGTACTCTATCGTACTCTATCGCGCTCCGTCTACGATACGACGACTATCCTACTCTAGCCCCGTCGACTTTTCTCCATGGGCAGCGAGACGACTAATCTTGAACGAGCTTTCCTGTGGTGTACATCGTGCCTGCACTCCATACAAATCAGCTGGGCTTGAGGTTCATTGCGGAGACGAAGGTACTGCGACAGCCAGGTCTTTCTCGTTGCTTACAGCAAGAGCATCGTATACCATATGTGAGATCCGTGGGTGCGATCTTGCTAGAACAGCAGGATAAGAAGCTTCAAGAGGCGGGTCTGCGCCTGAGGTCCGCATTGTCGATTCATTAGAGACCATTGCCCACTCAATCAGTAGGAGCGAGCGTGTATGGGTATCCTCGGGTGACAATTGGTGACTTGCTCCTTTAGCGGCTCTCTGGCTTCCGTTCGCCCCAAAATTCATAATATCGCGACTTCCTATCTTCGGTCATCTTCTGATCCTTCATTTATTCTCCTCAGACTGTCCTATCAGGTTCGAGTTGCTGTCTTCATAATGCTTCTTTGCTTCTTGTCATTAATCCTCGATACCTTTTCATTCTGAGGCACTCGCAGTGCGTCTAGCCAGCAACGCTAAGCGGTAATAAAACGATCGCCTGCCCTTCTTCGTTTTCTCTTCAGGCACAGTTCCACAGGTATGTCCAGCCCAACCCGTCCCGTCAACATATTGCATGTTTGCTAACTCTTCTGAAGCACAATCGGTACGTGGCGTATTTCTCTTCCTTCTACCTGCATATCCATGTACCCATCCATGCTCTGCGCTCCATCCGGATCTCCCTCGTCCGAACACGCCTGGGTTGGACCCATCCTGATCCATCTACATCTCCGCCCAAGGCGTCAGCCAAGCTCTACCTTTGATCCCGAGCGCCATTTCTTTCGTATACATTTGGCTTCATACATAAATGTCCCTGATTTCATCGCCGTCTAACCACGTTTCAACACCCCGCCACTCAAGATTTCACGCGCCACACATGAGCACTATGTGTTCAGTTCGACCCTTTGAACGTAATGGCATCAGTGCACATCACATTATATGTCTATCATCCATTCTTGCTTTCTTCTACGAAGTGTGTCATGGTTATCTAAGGCTAAGACGTTGGACCAGAATAGCACACAAAACTCTGGTGCGTTGTCAATTCTTCCGTCTCTATCTTGTCCTCATCCTTTTGTGCAGTCTCATTCCTTAAACTCAGCGCTGCGCCAGCGATATCCCATCATTTATTCACACACGCAGCATTCTCTGTTTAGACTCCCTTTCCAGCATTATAATCACCATCCAGAGTTCAGGACCCGCCGACAGTGTCTCCTCATTTATCTATCTCCTGAACAGCCTCCACCTCCCCCTTCTTTGATGTTGCTTGCCTATTCCCAGAGCTGTTTAAGCTCATGCGATGATCCAATGCTAACGAAATCATAGATAAAGACCAAGATCTGGTGAGCTGCTCACCAAGACATCCCTCCTTTCTGCAATACCTCCCCGAAACGTGAGCCTCTATTCATCACCCAAACACTAATGCAATCATGCAATAACCAGATCCATGCCCTTTCCCTCCATCGTTTCTCATTCTTCCCGCTCAAATGGCGGCTTTCGACTTTGTTCCACATGACCCTAGTTCGAGAATCATCTTGCACTTTCACCTTCCGGCTCAAGTGCGCATCAAGTTTATGTTATGTGCTGACCAAGTGTTTAGTTTTTTTTTTTTTTTTGCAATCGAAAAGTAAGTGATAAGCGTCCATCAACACAATGGTCCTTTCAATTTTTCATTGTCGTGCATTTTGTGTACTAGCGACCCCGATAATTTCATACAGTGTTCTCTCTCCCGGCATATCATTTGGTGACGCATTTGCCGCGCATCAGAAATCCTGCTTGCCATGGTACTAACTACTATATATAGATGTCGATCGAAACACACCTCGGCGAAGATGGGCGGAGCGCCTTTGTGCGCGTTCAACTGGTATGCTACAGAGTTCCTAAACTCATCTCAACACTGTCTCTCACACCAGTCTCTTCTCCATCGCCCCCATATCACCTATTCGTCATACCCTATCTAGATCTAGCTCATGCCTACAGCATCCCTCCATGTCTGATCAGTTGTCCTGCATCTCCACAAGTCTTTTGGTCACCTCAAATTCTCCCTTGCAGAGCTTGATCGACCCGACAACATATGTTTGTATCTTACAATCTTCCACTCGTTCTTGATTCCCTCCAAGCATCGTTAAAGATACCGCTCCTTATCTCACAGTGCCGTCTGAGTGTTTTTCACTCCGTCCCCTCTCAGCATCAACAAGTCTCCCGCACAACTCTTGCGTACACTATTCTTCACTCTTCCAACTTCATGCCGATTCCCAATCAGCACTTCCTCCTGACTTCCTCGAATACGCTTCTAGGTCTTTGCTCCCCATTCCAACCCTCTCAAGTCATTTCAAGTCGATACAATGCCTTAACAACGAGCAAATGCTAACAAATAACGTTCTCTAGGCGGCTCCTCCGGCTCCCCAGCCTGGCTCCTCCGGCTCCCGGCCCTGCCCCGGCTCTCCCCCCCTCGCGTGCCTCCCGGAGGCCACGCCGCCGCCGCCGCTAGTGGAATCGGCTGGAGGCCGGGGGCGTAGTGGTAAATGACCACTACTGCCCCCGACAGGCCCTGTGGTACCTGCAGGAGGGAGGAGAGAGGGGAGAGGAGAGGAGAGAGGAGGAGGGAGGAGAGGAGGCGGGGAAGGGGGAGAGGGGGGATGACGGGGGTGATGGGGGTGAGGGAGAAGGAGAGGAAGAGGGAGAGGGAGAGATTGGGGAGGGAGCAGTCGGGGGTTGGGGTTGGGGAGGTGGTGAGGAGGGAGGAAGAGCAGCAGCAGCCTGGGGGTTGGCGCGCTTGGTGGGCCACTATTGCGAACTGTCTTACGGCGGCTGGGGGGTTCCTCGACTGGTAATTAATACAATGTTATTTTGACTCTGCTGTTATGACCTTATTGGTCCTTGTAAACACCGCCTTAACATAGGCCAACATGGTTATGACAGTTAAATTAAGGTAACATTGTATTGAATACCAGTTGAGGAACCCCCCAGCCGCCGTAATAGATACTCAGCTAGTCTTAGCTAGTCTTAGGCCCTGAACAGCTCAGACCAAGTCTCTCGCATACGCTCAAGTCATCTCCACCATTAGATCTGTCGCTCCAATGGGAGCAGAAGTAGTTGGCTACTTCCATATTCGACATTGTTGAAGAAAGGGAAAGTTTGCGTTTTGTGCGTCAAGAAGAAAATCGAACCGAGCTACGGTGACGATCAGGCTGCTGTCCAGCAGGGTTGGTTACCAAATGGCTTGGACAAGGAAGAAAAAAGACTCTATCGTTTTTCTTGTAAGCATTGGGAAATGATGTCCAAAATCAAAGAGATATTGATAAGACTTGTGGAAGACCTTGAAAATCTTTAAAAAACTTTAGAAGCTATGGGAGATAATAGTTCTGTGAATCCTTTTAACAATTGACGACTTATCGACGTTAATAATAATTGTGCTATTCTTTTGCTCTGGTTTCTAAGCTGACTTTAATTAAAAGCTTTGTTATGTCTGGAAGCCGGCACTGTGATTACCAAGACTTACTTTGGTACCCATTATGTCAATCAGATTCAACGTATATTGTTACAATCGAGTGCGTCGGCTTGATCGATTTACGCCCAGCATGTGCGGTAGGTATCTAGCTCTCGGCCATTGTGTTTCCAGGCTATTTCTCCTCCCTATGCGCTGTGAAAGCCACGAGCAATGACAGGATTGAACAGAGTAGAGAGCCCGAACCCTCTGAAGCTCCAAAGAATTCCTTGCCTCTATAGAGGCGAGGCGGTACCAATGCAAGAACTTTCCAAGCACAATGTCGGGCTCTTACACGGGCTCTTCCCCCACATTGACGGCTCTGCTTTGCCACGCCTGGGCCAGATGTGGTCTCTGTCTATCAGGAATGGGGTCCTTTCAGGGCCTGGATTCCTCTCGGGGAAAGCGAGCGCGATATCTTTGCCAAGATTGAAGAGGCATTACGGCGTGCAATGGACGATGACAACGCGCGTGGAGCCAGTGGAATGTGTTTTGGCCTGTTGGGATTCAGCCAGGGCGCGAAAGTGTGTGCAAGCCTCTTATTCCGTCAGCAGCAGGATCGTGATGCCAACGCGCGGCTGTTTGGGACGGAGCTCCGCTTCGGAGTAATAATGGCAGGGCGTGGACCATTGCTCTCATTCGCGTCTCGCGAGCACAACACCGGAATGGTAGCACAGCCGCTCAGCATCCCCACACTGCATGTCCATGGGCTGCAGGATCTGGCCTGACATTGCATCGCAATCTTGCGCATCAGTTCTATGACAAGCGTACGGCTCGAGTGCTAGAGTGGGACGGAGCTCATAGAATCCCCATCAAGACGGCCAGTGTCGAAGCGGTGGTCCGGTAGACCATGAAGCTACAAGACTTATTCTAGGTGGTGCTGGGGATAGAAGCAGTCAGTGTCCGTTCAGAGAAGTTTTCACGCAAGATGAATCTGAGAACTATCGTACCACCCTGACCTGCTTGAATCAAGCTACCTTACTGCGGAGGGGGGCTTCCTCAACCGGTAATCAATACAATGTTACCTCAACTTTACTGTTGTGACCATGTTGGCCCATGTTGACGCCGCCTTAACATGGGCCAACATTGTCATGACAATTAAACTGAGGTAACATTGTATTGATCACCAGTTGAGGAACCCTCCAGCCGCGGTAAAGTATCGATATGGAAGCCTTCAATAGTAGATACGACATCGCGAAACCACGTGCGAGTTTCGAGAAAGTCGAATCGTCAATGATTCAATGATTTCAGCTTGCATCAATACCTCAAGAATCCTGTCAAAGTAGAATCGTGGGACCGGCCATACTTTATTTGGGATTACGCGCTCTACATCCTACAAACACGAGCATCACGAGAAATTTCTGGTCGAGCTACAGATATTCCTGAGCAAGCAGGTACGCCGAAACGGCTAAGCGCTTACTTTCGTGGCGAGGGCACTTTGGATATCTGCTTCAATGGTATTCATAACAGTTTCGACCATCCCGTTGCTTCGCAGACCGGCAAGAGTTTGCCCGACCACTGGTTTGGCGCTCTCACCGCTGGCATCGATCGAATAGACTCCGCCACCAGCCTTACCGTTGGTTCCACGGGCGACCTCAATGCCATTCGAGAGAGGTACGCCAGCAGTTGGATCATGGGCGCCTGCGGCGTACTTTGCACTGGTAGAGAGGAACAGATGACGGTCCCCGGCTTCCTTGCTAGGCATGTACACAAGGGGCCCGATGAGTCGGAACACGGTCTTGAGTGCGGTCAGAAGAGGACCTGCAGTACCCCTCGTGATTCCAGACCGTACCACCCCGGGAAAATTATGGATATATGAGACGCTGGGGTTTTCTCGCTGGTGCGCTTCTAGCGAAAGGGTGGTGATGGAAGCGGCGTGATCCCGATTGGCCATGAGTTTCATATTCCACCCTTGGAAATCGTCCATTTTGACCTGGCCTTCGAGAGTGCCAATGAAAACAGAAACCACTCGGCGGAGTGCGGTCGCGTGGTTGATCAGTGGGAGCAGGTTGGAGATGAAACGATTTCGCGCATGGACGGTGAGCGCTGCCGGATAATGAAGGCCTTCATCAGTTCCTAGCTTCGGAATCAGGAAAGGTGCGATTACTAGCGCGTCAGCGACACTACTCACTTATTTTCGTTTGCATAGTTCCAATGGTGAGGAACAAGAGGTTAATGGAGGTTTCTTGACGCTTCAAATCCTCACAGACTTCATCGACATTGCGCATAAGGCTCGTGTCCTTGCTTATAAAGGTGAATTCGCCTTCGGGATTCAAGGCTTTGCATTCATTGACTATGCGTATGCCGGCCTCTTGCGACCGTCCGATGAGATAAGCGCGCGGGCTTGGAACATATTTCGCAAATTGAAGGACTGTAGCCTCTCCAACGCCGTTGGTTGCGCCGACGAACACAGCGACCAGACCCTGTGGGAACGTTGTCGCAATCCGCTTGTTCGAAGCACGAATCGCTTCGAGAACAACCATGACGCAACGAAGGTGGTTCGGTACCGTAGAGTGAATGAAACGTACGTCCACATGAGCCTCAACAATGGCGCGAATGATGGACAAGGCATTGATCGTCTGGATGCAGTCACGGCGGATCTCGACGCATAGAGTATAGATCTCGGAGTTCGGAGTATCTCATGGAAGATCGCAAGCTGACGTAACACATCGTGCACGGCAACGTTGCATCTTGATCATCATCGTGTGGAATCTGCTCCTGCCTAGAGTATAGGATTTAGACAAATATCTGCCCCACTTAAGGCCAATTTGACATCAAAACGACCTTTTGTATTTCGACAGTTCCAGTACTCAAAGCAAGGATATAGACTTCCATTCGGGCTCGATCTCAGGGACTGCGCCTCGATCTCCTCGCGACACTTAGCCATGTCTCCACGCGTCAGCGGGTGGTCCAGCTCGTACATGTCGCAGACTTCATGGCTGCTGCGCACCAGCTACTGGGTACGCTCGTAGCCAGCGTCGTTGTAGACGGCGAACGCAGCCGCGGTGGCTGCCTTTGCGTCGTCGTTGGCGAGTGTGCTGGCTTTCGTGAGAGCGGTGGCGAGGCAGAGAACGTCCTCGACACCGACGCCAACGCCAGCGCCATGATGTGGGGCGGCTGCGTGGGCTGCGCCGCCTGCTAAGCACACTCGATGTCTGGTATAGAGGGGAACCGGATGATGGAAGCTGTCGAAGACTGCTCACTTTTCGCTGGTTTCTGGAAACATTTGGGTGATGTTGCGGACAGGACCATTCCAATCCTTGAAGGCGTCGATGACTTCTTCCCTCGTGGCTGTTGCAGTTAACCTCCCGTCTTCGCGCGTCCAAGGGTTGCGATCTGTGTTGAAGGCAACTACATTGAGGAGCGTTTGGTTAGCGACTGGAAAATGGAGTAGATGTCTCTGTGGTCCAATGTGCATGCATTGGTTCGATGCCTTACTCGCACCCAAGGCAGCGATAGCCTTATCCATGAGCACCAGCGCCCGATACGAGAGCTTGTGCGTACACTGCGGATGTGAAGCTGGGCTATCGGGGCCTAGGAGGATCTGCCTGGTGCGAGATTTGATCCCGTCGCGTCCAATGACTATACCTTCTGGTCAGTTGCGTGGCGCTTCGCATGTTTCGATGGCTACGGACTGGCATCGGCTTCCTCGACTAATTCGTTAAGGAAGTACATATGAAGCTTTTCGTTATCCGAATCATCTTGGAGTATCTGCAACTTTCTTCCAAACACCACCACGTCGTTGGGCAACCTTTTCCAGAGAGCTTCCAGCAGGTGAGCCCGGTGACAGCCCTCGAAGCCGTTGGCGCCGACGAAGAGCCTGAAGAGCATTGGCTTGAAGGAAGGATCCGAGGATCCCTGCTGATTGAAGCCATCAACCCATTGTAAGTGGTCATTGGGGTGATCCGGGTCGCCGTTAAGCGTCTGGACTGAGCGCAAGGCTTCTGCTGCCAAAGAACTCACGAGTATCATGCATTGGATTGCATTCTTCGTGAATGCTAGACCTGCCCCGTCTTCTCGAATGCTATCCGCTTGGTCGTAGACACGCACGCGTATGCCGCGTTCAACCAAACTGGCTTCCGTCTAGATGGAACGATGAGCAATCTTTCAGATCCGGACTATCAGAAAGTCCGGGCAGCCAACCCAACGTATGCTCCTCCCGCTGCACTTCTTCCAACATTGGAGTGCCTCTGGGATGAAAGACTGGAAATAAGACTGGAAGGTGATTTTTGAAGAAAAACTTGTGGAGATCTCAAATAACATATTCACTTTGACGTTGTATGAATAAAACACTTTTGAAAAATGTGGACAATCAGGTGGAAAGTGAAATAAGGCCCCTATTACCCTGTACTTGAACTCGACATACAGAGGTATCTGATCCACCGGAACATTGAGTTATCGGAGGAGTTATGAAGATTGGATAAGATTCAATGCCATGGCTTGAGATCGTCGGCGAAGTTGTCGGAGTAATATTGGACTTCAACTGACGCAGAGCTGATGAATTAATGCTTTTTGCCGAGCTAGTATATGAAGGGTAGAGGTCACAACAGGATGGGATTGAGGGGTTTGAGCTAGGGTGGGAATAGGATGGGGATTCACTGGGTCGTCCTAGCAAAAATGGGTTCTCCAGAGTGGGGAATGTCTAAGCTCGATGGGATCCCATCCTAGTGTGACCCCTATATAATCACGGAATGAAGACTATCCCAGGGTTGAGGCGTTTTGTATTTCAAGCCGCTGGCAATTAATCTCATATGCCACGTAGCTTGGAAATATACGATACTTGTGATGATGATTCGTGTATATACTTTAAAGGGGTTGCAAAGAATCATGCTAGGCACAGCCGCAAAACTCGTGAAATTGTACAAAAGAACGTCACTTATCCGGCGTCCTTGAAAATTAGTAAGTGGTTTAGTCTTGCAGGCGCGTTCGCAAATGTAGGGCGTGTGAGTGGAAGTGAAGCTCTCATGCTGGCATACCGAACGCTGGTCAAGTATGTATGTCTACGGACTTGGGGATCATGCACGAGACCATCGCTACCCAATTCTGGAAGTCTCAATAAGCAGAAAACTGTCTTAGCCTGATGTTGGAGGCGTTCTAGTTGCTTTTGGTTCCCATTGTTTGGACCCCTCCTGTCTAACAAATACTGGCTAGCCCGAAAGATTGGGCATCATTGTGATAACGGAGTTAATCCCTTAGAAAAAGTATCCAATGTAGACCTGGGTATGCTGACTCGATCATCAAATGAGAAGGGTGCTGTAAGTGTGACGCTGTGAGTCCTGCTTGGACGGGTTACAAGAACATTCGAGATCGAACGGCGAAGGAGGTACTTCGCGTGAAGCACGTCAAATGCTGATGTTGTAACAAACAACTGAATCGGAGGAAAGAACTCAATTGACCTATCTAGGTCGCCCGAGGTGCAGGCTGCTATATAGACCTCCCTATCTAGGTGAGGGCGAAGGGAAATGAACTAATAACTACAGGGCGTAAGGATCTACATGAAGGGATCCGAGCGCGCGTGAGATGTGGTAAACACCACCTCCGAGGCTATGTTGATTGGATCTACTTCATGAACAACATCAAATGCAGATTTACAGAGACAGCGAAAACGCTACTCTACTCTGCGTCTTGAAGAAAAATGCCATCCTTTCTCCACTGCTCTCCCACCCACAACCTCCATGCCCCATATTCAGCACGGAGGTTCGGATCGTGGTCCTGGTAGTCCCCTTCGTGTGTATCGATCTCAATAACAATCCGACTTGCCCGAGCCATGCCAGAACGATCCCACCTAAATCGAATGACATCCACTTCTATCGCATGCGGAAAGAGACCGTCTAGATAATGCCGAAGTAACATAATTTGATGCTCATACGGGGCATCCAAGCCGACGACAAAGTCTTCCCTACGGCTACGTACCGGTGTAAGAATATAAATATACACAGCTTGGCTTGCCTCATGAAATAGTTCCCCTCTTTCCATAAGTTGTTCTATTCCAGGGCTGTCTTCTCCGCAGGTTGGGTTTCCAAATCGTATTATGTCTATGGTACGTGCCACGAAATCTGTGTCATTTCGCATCTGTAGATTGTAGTCCTCATCATGATAGCTCCATGTCGGAATGTTAGGGATCAGTGACATGAAGACACCTTTCCTAGTCATAATCAGGACAGCTGTATTTCCGGCTAAGGTCCGAATACCGAGGGAAGTACCCGCCTCTGGGTAAGTCGGGAAAAACCAGCCTTCATTTTTCGTTTGATCAGTAGGAGGACCGTTAAGATCGCTCCATAGATCATTCGCATCTATCTCCGCCCACAATCTTCTAGCATATGCTTTCAAATCACGCATACCTTGTAGAAGGGCCCGCTTTTGCGGGCTGTTTGTCGAATTGGTAAGGGGAGCCAAAGTATGAACTGTATTGTTGGCCTTAACAATCCGGATTGGGGCGCCATTACATGCAGTGCTGCAATTATTTGACTGACAAAGCGCGCGATTGTGTGAGGTGTCAGGGCCTAAGGTCTGATTGCCTGTGTTTAGGTTCTTTGCTGAATTCGTCGCCACAATCGCAATTATGCAGTGGGCCAGTAAAACAAGTAAGAAACTAGATTGTAAATTATTAGACAAAGTACGCATTGCGCGAGATGACAGTGGATACAGTATAGACGAGCATAGGATACGAGGGGAAAAAATAGGAATGAGGAAACAAGTGGCTATATATCATGCTCACCATCCACGTACAACTTCATACCAGGCAGATCTACTAAATATGTGACGTCATTTTGTGCCTTCTGAGAGCAACTAAGCTTGCCATGTATCGTATGCTTGCGTCTTTTCAACGTTCGGTCACCCCGACGAAGAGAGGTGACCATAAGTTTCTACAGCGCAACGTAAAAGGAGGTGGTTCTGGAATCAGACATGTCCCTCAAAATCCTCGAGATTCTAAAAGCAATCCTTTACGATCTGGCATCATGAATTCGGTACTTCCGATGCGCCTTTCATGTATCGTATCTCATTCTGCGTTCTCCTAAAGGTGTCCGAAACCAACACGGACCACCACAACCCAAGACCTCTCGTCTCATCCAATTTTGGTGTTCCAAACCCACCTTCCGACAAGTGCCTCCGTCAATTGAAACTCCTCTAAAGATCTTTCAAGCGAATCTTCAGGCCTTACCTCATGGCTCAGTATAACGAACGAGGGCTGATATCAATGCAGCGACTTCCGGAAATAGTTTCAAGGCGATGATGTCATCCGCACATGCATACATAGTTACATACTTGTCCTGGTAAAGTTGTATCAGTCAACTTCGATGCCCCACACTGTGGAAAGCATTTCTTGGACGAAGTCGAGCATTCTGATCACGTAATTGTGTGCTTAAGCGTCTGTATCGGCAG
Source organism: Viridothelium virens (assembly GCA_010094025.1). Taxonomy (NCBI): domain Eukaryota; kingdom Fungi; phylum Ascomycota; class Dothideomycetes; order Trypetheliales; family Trypetheliaceae; genus Viridothelium; species Viridothelium virens. Next base: position 12,091 of record ML991861.1, on the reverse strand, counting down.
GCTGTCACGTACCGACATTTATTTCCTCGCACATGTGACGCATCATTTGGCGAATCGCATAAGAACAAACATATCACCGCCGCTGTACTCGTCTTCGTCTAGGATGATAGTGGTAAATTGGGTGGTGAAAGCTTGTAGATTAAGCTATGGAGGGGAGGACCTCAGGACATCTAGAGTATAGAGTATACGTAGCAACTCACGGCCCTTACTCATGTTCACGTGATAGGTTTGCCTTCTCACACATCACATACAACATCAGCTTTCGCATATTGGAAGAGTTTTATGACCTTTACCAAATCTTCAGCATCCAATATTCGTCGCAAAGTATTCCAATCTATCGAAATCGTATCCACCTTGACTAGTGTAGATGGACCTGTATTTCAGGAAAAATAGTGTTAGAGAGTGTATGTTTGTACGCTGATTTGAACTTCAAAGAGATCGGGACCATTAGTAATCTGGGAACGACTACTGCACAGCCTCGTTATCGAATAGTCTTCGTCCTCAATGAATTATTATCTTTGCAGCACTGCGCTCTGCCACTAAATGGCCATCAGTTACAGACTCAATGTGAGCCTCTCCGATTAATCTATACCTGTCGCCGGTCTTGCGCAGGATATAAGGGTTTTCCACCCCTAACAAAATGCAACAAATGTCTCCAGGCTGAACTACAGCAGGGCCAAGACCAGCGAGCCCCCCTTCTGTATAAAACAAGGTCCTCCCCTTAGAATATCTCGCGAGAAGCCGTTTAAATATCACTGAGGACCCGCCCTTGGAATGCTCCTTTAGAATAGCTCGATCCGCTGTCGCCGACATTGCCGTCTTATCCATTAGCTCTAAGACGTAAGCGTTGCCGTCTCTCCCAACAAATTCATTACCACGACGACCTGCGGTGATCGTAAGTGCAAATGTACCGATCGGGTTCGGCTTCGGTGTCATATAGGCCTTGTCGTCAAAATACCGGACTTGATCGCTACTCGCCTCTGATCTGTCGGACACCATATACCTCCAAAGCTGCAGTATGGCCTGTTCACTTGTCCTCTCCGTCTCCATGACTTCGGAACATTTCGAGATCTTATCGAACATGATACCATTGACAATGAGCAGCTCGTCAACAACTTCGAACACGGGACTAGAGGTTCCTCCAGCCTGGTGCAAGAAATTTTTGTGCAAGTTGGTTGACATTACCTGGGTCTTACGTGGGATATCCCAGCGGGGCACCCACGACGAAAACGAATCAACCACGCTCGTGCTATCATGTTCAACGAAAGAGAGGAGTCGGAGATCTTTTGTTTTGGTAGCCCATGCGCGTGCGAAATTGACGTAAGTCTCCTCTTTTGTTAAGGAATAGTCAGGCTCCATAATAAATGATCCATCAACGCGCGCGAGTGGATGGCCGTACATTGCGTAGATGTGGTCTCTTGGATCCGACGTAGCATGACCATTCACTTCAATGAGGAAGGGAAGGAAGCTAAAATCGGCTTGTTTGGAGACCTTTCTCCAGTCGGGCGCGAATTCTGACTTCGGCCGGGGACCCTCCATCAACCAACCACCGGCTGAGTTTAGCAAGCCTTCGCTTATGAAGTCCGGTCGGTCCTCAGAGTTCACCATGTAACGAAAATGGTACGCCCGGCAGAACAGGATCCAGTCAATCTCGCTCTCTCCGAAAAGACACTTGACGTCCGCGCCCAGCCCGACTTCCTGTACGATCCATAATCTCCTGAACCACGGACTCCGGAGAGCTTTATCGAAGGCCTTCCACCTCAGGTCGGCAAATATGGATCCAGGACTACTTCGGCGCGGCAGGTTGAAGTACGCTACCTTGGTTGAAGCTTCTTCCTCGTCTATGGCCTCGTTCACAAGCTTGACAAGGGCGGCAGCATCTACACCGTCCTCGGCGCTACCTCCGAGATAGACCAGGACCGCGCGTGCGCTTTGGTAGATCTGACCCATAATCATGACCTGGGCGTTGCGCTCTCGTATATCGTTTTGATTGATGCAGACCTGGTCTACCCACACGTGCCGCACCTCTGACGGCAAGCGCACACGGTGGAGAGCTTTCCCCAGATTCGCAGTCACACCAATTCGAACTGCGTCGTTGCAGAGGATGCTTTCGGTCTTCTCGGGATCGCCCCAGGTGTACGACAGTGCGTCATAGGGGGGACCACTGTCAATGGGCCGGACTACAAGGTGGCCAACTAGAGGCTCGTTCCCGCTTCCCGGCTCGAGGAGAAGACATCTGATGTTGGATTTTCCTCCCAAGGATGAGTAAAAGTCGGATGGATGCGACATGGTACGTGAAGGCAGGCGCAAAGAGTCAGACCATCAAAGTGAGCCTTATGGAAACTGAACGATATTGATTGTCACCTCAGTGAATTCAGACAGTTGGATGAGACGATAGGGTGGGTGGTAAGGCCCCCTGCTGGCGTGGTAGGGCTCTGTCTAGCCAGAGATACTATCCTTATCAGGCTTAGTGACTTTCTGTTTCCTCATCCGACCGTCCCTGAGCTATACTTGTCGCGACTTGGTTGTGGACCGAGAGTTGGGATATAGAGATTTTTGACTATTTCAGCTATAGATTATTTCACAGACTTACTGGGTGTTCAAATGGGGAAACCTAGGTACTGTAAGGTATGCACTTCCACTTGATACCAAGTTTGGATGCTGATTTGACTTAGGATACTTCATAATTCGATGTCTTAATGATGACTTTGAAGCCTTCGGTCGAGAATCTTTTCTGTCTATGTACCCCCCTCTCTTTCTCTTTACCTACCCACCCGTCTGCCTACCAGTCTGCCTACCTATGTGCCTACCTACGTATCTACGTAGACGGAGGTGTGAGACCTAGGCAGAGATACGAGACCAACCTAGAGGTGCTCATATCTGATTCTTCAATGAGTCTGTTTTTTGCTCTCCTGGAGGTGGATGGTTTTTGAGGATACTATGTAGATTGCTAATGAGGTAAGACCGTACGAATAGATGGTATTGATCTCGATTCCTCAAAGGGAATCAGAAAGAGTAGTAATGATTTTCAAGCATGTTGTGTTTTGATAGTTTTATTGTCACTATACTTTTTCCTGTTACTATTTTACTATTACTAATATAAAGAATATTAAAAGTCGCTGAGATCTCATCTTAGTACTAAGATGGGACAAAGGTTATTCCCCATCCCGTCCCATCCTAGTGTGACTCTTGACCAAAGATAGAATAATAAATAAAATGTATCAAAAATAAAGGACGTTTATAAGCCTCCATCTCAGCTGCAAATAGCTCATTGATATCTCCATTAAAAACAACATCTTTTATACAACAGGGTATCTTGGTTGAATTCTTCAGGCTTGCACACGAAAGCAAAAGAGGAACGTCCTTGGTTGAGATACGCACACTCAATGAAATGGTTTCATGGGCGATTGCTGCGACTGCAGCTTAGCAATCAACTTCATGTATTTTTGGGGGGTTACGGCCATCCTTGCAAATCAGGTGGCAACTTCTCTGCACCAAAGAGGCACAGTAACTCACCTGCAAAGGCCAGAGTCCCACATGCAGGAAGCTATTGCAACCGTTGTGAGACTTACTAAAGGAGGGCTGCTATAACAGGCAGCTTGTTCTGTTTACATATTCCACAATTCTTCTTTGACAGGTTGCGTCGGCTTTTGCAGGGACGAATGCTTTGCTGCCGATGTGTTTTCTACAGAAAAGACAGAAAAGTGGTGTGCTTCCTACAGACACTCTTCAACCTTCCGGGCTTGCGACGTGGTATGTTTTTCTTCGTAATTGCTCCAGCCTTGGGTCTACTGTATACTCTAAGGTATGCTCCGAAGTCCATGATCATGACAGCCCGATTTTCTGCTTATATTCATTGACACAGTGTCTAAAGTCGCTCGCAAGACAAGGCTCAAGCCAATAGTCCCACCACCAGCCCTTTCGCGTATGACTTTTCAGGCCAACCTCCTGCATTAATCGATCGGTATACCAAATCAATTCGAAAAAGCAATACTCTCCTCTGCTACCCTTGGTCGGATACCTCCGCCTCGAGAACGCATTCATAAAGGCAACAACCTCTTGAGCCTTGTGTAATGGAGGTAGTTTAACTGAACCATCGAAATATGCTGTAGCCCAGATCGCCTGGGCCTCGGCAGTACGAAAAGAGTTAGAAAGATGCAGATGCCCCAAGAATACTATTGAAGTGTCAGTCAGTGGAGCAATGCCATTATACAGTCTCGATGTTGTAGTATCGATATCTGGCTTTTTGGCCGGCGGATGCTTAAATATGGGGAATGTTGAAGTGACGCGATGGTCTGCAGCTTTAAGAAGAGTAGCCCAAGTCTCCCGCTCCTCGTCAGTATCATCCTGAGAACTGTGAGGAAGGCCAAGACTGATTGCGTTTGAAGAAGACAGGAATGGGTAAGTTGGTTTCCAGCCTGTGCCACAAAGGATGGCGTCAGCAAGGATATCCGTAGTTCCGTCAATGACTACGCTGCCCTGTCTCATCCCGGTGATTTCTCCACGAAAGATACGAGCGTGTTGCGCAAAGGTATCCCAAAAGTCGTCGTGTTGGATTAGTCCCAAAGGAGCCGTGCACCAGAAGGCTCTGTTTGTGTTAGCCCGAAATCTACTGATCGGTCGAAAGTTGTCTTACGATCCGGCGGGTTCCAACTCTTCAAATTCTTTCTGCGCGTCAGCCCTTGTCTGATAAGCTGCTACTTTGCGGCATGCTTGATCTGTGGCTTTTATCTTCTCCTCAAGGTAACCTCTGCCGTAGTCGCTGCCATGGAAAAGCTTCAGAAGCCAAGAATCCGGCATAAATGAAGACGGCCCAAAACATGCGTTCAGTCTTGTCGCACCGTGTTCAATAGAGTTGCGATATCTCCCACCCCCCTGTGGAGGAATAAAGAGGCCGGGGCCTTGTGCGTCCGCTCTAATAATCCAGTTGACGTCCTTGCCTTTCTTTATGCACTCATAAACCATGTCTGCGGAAGATTTGCCGGCTCCAAGCACGATGATACGCTTGATTTTCGGATTGTCAAGATGAGAACGAGAGAAGGACCCAAATTGTTTATGATGGAGTATGAGACCTTTAAAAACTCCTTGGTCGGGCAAGTTAGGCATATTCGGAACTGATGTAATGCCGCTGGCGACGACAAGCCTCGAAGCTCTAATATCTTGCTTTGTGTGACCCGAAGGCTCTACCATTGAGATACTCCAACCACTACTCAACTTTTCAACCTTCTCTACTCGGCAGCCAAACTTGATTCTATCTCTCAGACTGGTTCCATTATACAAGTGACTGTCAATGTATTCTTCAAGGTACAGCGTAACGTAGCGGGCTTCAAATGTATCGTAGTACGTCAAAGCATTAGGGGGGAGTCGAAAGGGAACGTCCGAAAAACCGCTCATACGTTGTCCACTCTGGTTCCAGAACTTCTCGTAACCTCGTGCTTGGCAGCGTAAGCAAATTACTGAACTGAGGTGAACTACTTTGTAGAACAAATGATCGATGACTAACATGAACTCCAGACTCCGCCCACACAAGTGTCCTCTTCAAGGATAGCTAGACGGCACTGCGGATGGACTTCAAGATAGACTCTAGAAAATGCTATGCCGCTGAGACCTGTGAAACGCAACTCTTAGTCTCGCCCCCGAGGCCCGTGAGTTGGACACAAACCTGAACCAATGACCGCGACATCGTAATACGACATCTTGCCAGTAGAGGGGGACAACGCTCGCTTTGACGCTCAGATAAAGCTTATCAATCGTTGAGTGAATGTGGAAAACTCGGGTTGTAGTTTCCGAAATCTGTTAGGAAAATGCAGCTAACGGAGAAGCTAATTAGCAGCGTTACTTCCGCAGGATCTTGTGAGAATTCTGTCTCAGAGCTCTCAAGAATGCGTTCCATTTATGACTAGATTATGACGCTGACAGGCAAGCTTTCAGGCAGACGGCCGAATCTTTATGCCAGATGATGTCATATGTTGCTCTCCCCCCAAAACACGGTGTAGAGTAGAGTACGGAGTACGGTAAAAAGAAATGTCGGTGGGGCACCTCCATTCACCACCCACCAAATATCGTAAGTGAACGGGGGTTGCCCCGCCGACATTCCTTTTAACACCTTAGACCCTGTGTAGCCCCGAGAGCGGCTCCGCAGAGGTTACTCAGCCTTTCGTAATACTAAAGAATGCTACTTTCACTATGTATACGGAATAGTAGTTTCATACGATATAATTCGATGGGTTCGGGCAATGAATTCGGATCACTCAAACAACATCGCAACGAGATTCCCTCTGGTCTGTAACTCTCATCGAGGTTTGAAGAATTGCACGAGGATTACAGAGTTTGAAGCAATTTATCTAATGTTAAGTCTGAAACCGCGTATTTGTCCTCAGTCTCTCACCAAAAATCCAAACAAGCACCGCTACTGGGATCATTGCCATGGCTATCAAGGCAAAAACGCTGTTGCCCCAACCATACCCTATCCGATGGTACAATGGATTCGCCGCCAAGGGAATCAAGGTCTGTCCGAGGGATCGAATAATGGTGCAGGCTCCTAATGCGCTCGCTGCGTACGTAGTGTAAGCGTCCACGAGATACGTTTGCACGGCCAGATAGCTGTATAAGACGCCTATGGCGATCACTGAACTTCCAATGATCGGAACGAGCCAGAATGTGTGGGACTCCAGGGACCAGCCGTACCATAAGAAGCCTATGGGCAACAGACAGGCCCCAACGATTGATGGCGGTAGGCGGTCCTCCGCTCTCTTCAGACCGTGCTTGGCCTCCATTTTAACGACGTAACGATCAGACAATCTGCCGAGGGTGCACTGACTTAATATGAAACCAACAGTGAGACCCAAGTAAGCCAAGCCGCTCTGGCCTGTGGTGAACTTGTACTCATCTTGGAATACCGTGCCGACTGTCGCAAAGCAGATGGCGGTATTTCCAAGGGAAATCGCAGAGAAGAGCGCTAACAGTGGAATTCCAGGACAGCGGTAGGTCATTTGGAACAGGCGTGTCCAGGTTGCGATTAGCGCATTCTTCTCGTTCCTCTGGTGTGACTCGTAGTTGTTGTCAATTCGGTGAGACTGTTTGCGAGCAAATAGAATTGGCTCGTAAGTCTCTCTCATCAAGCAAACGGCGACCGGAAGCAAAGTGCCCAGCTTATGCAAAGTCAGAAAAAGTTTTGTGCTTATTGAGACACTCACCGCAATCAGTGTTATCCAAAACACCCACCTCCAACTGATATTCTCCACAATGAATCCACCTATTATAGGACCTGTCCAATTAGTCATGAACTCGGAAATTGAAGATGAGCGAACTCACTAAGCGTAGGTCCCTACTGAGCATTAGAGTATACCCGTGAGAGAGCAAGACTCCAATATTAACCTACAGCAACCGGCCCAAACGACACCACGCTCAAAGCTAAACCACGTTTCTCTTTGGCTATCAGATCAGCGACAGTTGCGGAGCCAACAAGCATGAACGCGATTCCCGCGATGCCCATCATTGCACGGAAGATCATAAACACGGCAAGAGTATTGCTCGCGCCGCACGCTGCCAGCGAAGCCATGAACAGCACGAAGCCGACGTACAGAACAGGGAGACGACCGTACCATTCACTAACGGGAGAAATGATAAAAGGTCCAATGCAATACCCTATCGTGTAGATCGAGACCGAGAACGATGCCAACGAGCCGTTTCGAAAATGGAGATCGGACATGATGGCCGGTAGAGCTGGCTCAAACTCTGATGAGCACATGGCTATGAGTTTGGTATCATCGTCAGAGGTAGCTTTGAAAGTAAAGAACCAGTGCGGCTCACGTTATGAGGTTCAGAACTGCGAGGAACCATATAATTGCCCATTTGCGCACTGAGCTCCAGTTCTTGGGGTTTTCCGGTGATTCAGACCAGCTTTCACAATTTAATGTTTCCTTCATTTCAGGTTGAGTAGTGGTGTCGATAAAGTGATTGAAGTATAGCACTGATGCTCATCATTTAGACGGATGTTACGGCGTTATGGCTTTCCCGTCGCAGTGAATACCTGAGCTCTCTCGACGTACTAGGAGTATTTGCTGTAGATGATCCGCCGTTACGATTCCTTGGTTCCCTACCTCAACAGTACAGCTCCTTTTCGTCCTCTGCAGGTAGCACGACAGGGAGCCGCTTGTTAGCTGAACAAAGAGTTCCCAATGAGAAGTTACAATGCACCTCGTGCAGGTCAGCGGTCGTGACCCCAAAGACTCCACTTGGTGCCAGTCTAGCCATCGGACGCACCTAAGCGCTCCATGCAGATGATCGGAATGACCACTCATTGAGTCTTTGTAACGTGCCGCAAGATCCACATACCGTCCCATTCGGACTGTTGCAATCCACTATTGCAATCTATCGAGATTGGGCAGGGTTTAACATGGCTGCCTGACTGTTATCAGTTGTTGGAACGTCACTTTTACCGAGGTAAGCTGCGGCGCAGTCCAAAATTTTTGCATGGCTGACGAGAGATCGGAAACGATTGTGAGCCAGCCGTCTTCTCTACCCCATAGCGCCGCGTGGGCATTGTTCCTTTCCGGATATTCAGCCGTTGTTAAGGCAATACGCTGCTAGAAAGTTGAGAGGCAAGAGGCAGGGAGCTACGCCGCATGCAAGTGGAGGGGCTAGTAGGCGCTATCTACGCCGCATGCAAGTCGGGGAGCGGGCCGCTTCCCGGACTTAGAGGCTGCTGGGGAGGCGAGAGTATGTAGAGTACTGGGAGGGTGCAGGGTCGGCCCTGAGCAAGCCTAGGCCGGGTAGAACCGGATTTATTCGAAACAATATTGGCTAATAAGATACTGGAATCAAATTGTCTGAGCTGTGTCTTTGCTGATAATCAGGATGGGAGCCACCAGTGGGTGAAATTAGAAATGTCATGCCAGGGTCAATTCAGTTTGCCGAGCTAGTTTCATATAGATCTGATAAATCATGGAAATCTTGGCTTAGTTTCATAAAAACGCGTAGTGATGCACTCGTGATTTCTTAACTCAGAGAAAAATCTCTGGTGGCACCCTTTGGCAGAGCGGCTACTTGTCTTGAAGAAATGTCTCCCGTTCTCAATGAGTGCCACTCACCGACCACCAATCATGCCTTCCCACACTAGCATGTCTACGCATTCTCCAAAGTTCGAGTAATTACAGCTATTCCGGGGCAAATATAGCTTAGGCTGGAAAACTATGGGCGACTGCTCCAGCGCTGCTATTGAGTCCTAGATCAGGTATGGATATAACTTTATTCCCTCCATGTTCGAGCCTTGAGCACATTTCGGGGGAGTGCAGTACAATTAAGCCGCGGTGAAAGCCACAACCGCCGCGTGTTGTCACTTAGCGTAGGCTCCAATGGCTTTGAAGTATGCCTGCAGGGCCATTGCGCTTCGATTGTCGTCAAGCCTCTCATTGAAGATTACACTCTGCGCTCGACTGCATCCACACTACGTGTGACAATGATTTTATCCTCGCTAGGAGGAGATCCCATCTCAATGTCGCTGTTATTTCTACCAGGCCCTTCAGCGTTGGTAACAATATGGTCCGCTGACGACCCAGGCTCCATCATAGTCGGTCTTTCACCGCTACCTCGTCCTGAACCACGCGAGCGTGATGATAAGGAGCGCAAAGAGAGTGCAGATTGCACGCTCCGTATGAGACCTTGCAGGCCCTTTGAACGGAACAAGCTGTATGAGGCCGGCAAACAAGCAGCGCAGAGGGCAAGTCCTGCTTCGATCATACTCCAGTAGAGACCTGCAGTGTAAAGGAGCTCAAAATTCACGGTTGCTGAATAATTGGCGGACGTGAGCTGAACGAACATCACCACTCTCACAATTGAGGCAGCGAGTGCAAGCACGCCGAGCATGAAAATGCCCAGAAGCGCCAATTTTCGCCCAATTGTCAAGTGCAGCTGCCAGACCATGGGCAAAGGTAAGATGATGATGAGCACATCTATAACCACATCCGAGATTGCAAAAGCGTTGTGGAGCATAGACGTTTCGGTGCAATTAGCAGCTTCAACTTTGGTGCTTGTCCAATACGCGGAAAAGTCTGTGCCACAGATGAACAAAATTGCGAAGAAGAAAGCGATCGTCCAGGCCGTGATAGTGGCTAACATGAATGATGTTACCCAATTGAACTTCCATGCCGCACCCTTTGTGAAAATACGTCGGTAGAAAAAGATAAAGCTCAATTTAATGAGACCGAGGGCAGGGACTTGCAGGAGCTCGACCGGCCAAAAAGCCTGCAACTCTAAGCCTCAATCTGATGTTATGGCATTCTTAACTCAATGCTTACCACGTTGGCATCCGGTTTCCCGACTGTCTCACTCGAAGGTGGTGTGGGATATCCCAACTGCTTCAAGCCCACTTCTGCAATGACGTTATGGATCGGTTGCTATACTGGGTTTGAGGACATACCTGCAATTAAGGTCACTCCCATCGCAATGACAAAAAGCTGCAAGCGTCGGTAAGCTACGGACACTCTAGAACCCGTTCTTGCGATGGATGTGGGATGAGCGTACCAGTGCCCCCATGATTGTGTAGTCATCGGCGCCGAGGCGAACGGCCTGTAGTCGCCTTGCGTAGAGCCTCAGACTGACGCAGCCGGCGCATACTGGTATAAACACGGCACCTGCTGCGATGGCAAGATTTTTATGAATCTCAACATCAGCCATGCCGAGCTTGTCGGGGAGTGTGAGAGTTGAAGTTACTTTGCGCACAAAGTTCACGTTTTACTCGTTCCTGAGAAATGGAAAATCGGTCAAGTGATGGAATGAATAGATGAAGAGGTATACTCTAGCTTGGAGAGGGAAAAGCGGGATTGCTTTGAAGCAAGATGGAGGTCGGCCTACCGGCACAGAGCCTCGAGAGCCGTGATTTATGGACTGCATATTCGCGATCATCGTCCTCTCTCTTGCTCTGACAGGCTGCAGCCCTGCGGCACAAAGAGGACTGGGTAGGGGTCGTCTTGACTGAAGCCACCTTGACATCAAAATGTGATTAACCAATAATGGCGGCTTCGTCTGATTGGCCATTGCCTTAATGCGTATTGTTACAGCGCCCAGGCGCGTCCGACTGATATTGTACCCACTGATCAGCCCACCCTTTAGATCCATGCATATTTGCTTGCCTTGGATTCAAAAATTGGATATAAGAGGAAATTATAAACCGCGAGCCAAATTGGGTGTGATCTGTGGACGATTGTTGGAAATGAGCGAATTGGAAATTGTCAGGCCAGCTGTAGAGTAGGCAGTTGTCTTCGATCCATGGAATTTTCCTGTAGCGACTCCATTTTCAAGTTGAGTAACGCTATTAATCGGAGATAGACTGGCGCTGCACATACCCCTTGCGCTGGTGCTCTGGGCTGCCACACAGAGATTTCAAATCACGTGCTTATCACCGATAGAAAAGTGATCCGTGCGCGGCAGCCCCACCAGCGCAAGGGATACACATTGCACAGCAACTGTGTACCTAGCTACGGAGTACTAAGTTGGCCCCCAAACTCGGCGTTCAACCATGACATGGGTGGTGCCGCCGACTCGGCGAACTGCATACGATCCACAGCACTTTTTCTAGCATTGGTGGCATGATTATCTGCCTCACCTCAGTTCACCATGCCTTTGTCTACCATCTTTCAATCGATGGTCCAGGCAGCGAGATGCTTGCGTAGACGCGTTCACCGTAACACGGAACTGGAGCCTGACGGGCCCTGACGTCTTCCTTATAATCTAATCTAGCGATAATTTGGGCTCCATGCAGATGAGAGGCAAAGTGCATCGTACGCGCACGACTTCAGCGTCAGGAATGCATTGCATCGTCTCTGCTACTCTACAGCACCAAAGGCATGGCCTTCAACCTCACTTATTCCAACATTGTTCCTTGCAACACAAAAAAAGCGCCGAACAACAGACTAGTGCGTACTGTTCTGCTCAAATCCTATCTAAAGTGATAGAAGTTTCAGACTGGGCAACGATAGGCGCGATACGTATCGTACGATAAGCCCTATCGTACGATAAATTACCGCGATATCGCCGATATCGTCAGCGCCGACACAATTATCGTAATAAAATAAAATTCCTCCCCTTAATA
>ML991860.1:0-97589 GCA_010094025.1 Viridothelium virens | reverse complement strand
AGCAACAGGAATAAAAGACGTGTGTCGAACCGGAAATTAGAGGCCAGTGAGCTCTGAAGTATTTTGGCGATCGCCGCCTTTGACGCTGACGGTAGGCCCGCTTTATTGCGGGCAAGGACCCTTTTGTCCAGTCTTGAGATTAAGACACAAGTCTCCTGGATAGGTAGGCCCTGCGGCGGATGGTGGCGGCGGTGGCGGTGGAGGAGGAGGAGGAGGAGGAGGAGGAGGAGGTGGTGGTGGTGGTGGTGGTGGTGGGAGTGGGGGTGGAGCAGGATGAGAAGGCAGAGGAGGAGGTGGTGGAGCAGGGTGAGATGGTGGAGGTGGTGGCGGAGCAGGATGAGAAGGTGGTGGCGGTGGTGGAGCAGGGTGAGAAAGCGGCGAAGGTTGTGGAACAGAGTGAGAAGGTGGAGGAGCAGGGTGCGGAGGCGGAGCAGGTTGAAATGGTGGAGGGGAAGGATAAGAGGCAGGTGGTGGCGCCGCAGGTAGAGAACGAGGATCAGAAAGAGATTGAGGCGGCCGGGGTGGTGGGTGAAGATTTGATTCCAGAGATGCTGCTGCGTGGCTCGCCCGAGACTCGGCGGACGATTTGGACTCGGCGGACAATTTGGAAGCGGATTTTGACAGGTCACTGATCCAAGAATTGAGGCCAGACCCAAGACCGTGGGGACTGCTGATATGCGGACCTGGTCCAGAACTCGCGGCAGGCGTCACGATCGGTCTTGGTTTTTCGGGAGTCGGCTCTACGACAACAGTAGTAACAGTAGTGACGATGGTGACGACGTGCTCGGAGGCGCGGACTGCCGATAGAGCCAGCGACAGAGAAAGGAATGTGTTGATGAGCTTCATACTTGAATATTGTAGGAGAAGTCTCAGAGGGTTAAAGATAGAAGATTGACTTATGCGTGAGTAGATGTTCCTATGTTGAAGAAATCGAATTATAGAGCGAGAAGACTTACGATAAGTGACATACCTTGGGCAGTAAAGGTCTACAGGAAGAACAATCGCAACCAGAGAACAATAGTAGGCTGTCTGGAGGCGAGTGATCGCTCAAGGATAAGTGAGATACGAAATTGGATACGATTTCTTTGTTTACAGTAACGTCACTTCTCTTCTTCGGAAGAACCTCTTTCCCTCTAACTAAGCATAATCTCCGCGCGGATCTCCATCTCCACTTCTCCCTTGTCCTCTACCATCCCAGCCACCGCCAGCGATCCCATCATCCGTACGGCACTTGACTTCCGCTGGAGCGCGCTGTGTAGATCCAGACTTTTTCGGTGTTTTCCATCATGATGGCCTGGTCCGAGCTAGTGGGGAAAGACGGGAGCGACTTTGTGGTGCTGTCATTCTCCCGCGCCTCGACAAGACCTTTTCGGCCCACTTTCCGGTATTATAGCCTGAATCTGCCCGCTTTAGCCTGAAGCTCAAAATCTTTTCTGTGAGCCCGGTAACCAGTTTCGCAGTACTGCTAGACTGGGTATACTATGTCGAGGAAGGTATATATGAACAATCCCACCCCTGGATTCAGAGGACAAGGGCTCTACTTCCTGTAAGGTACAGTATGGTGCGCTATCTTTTCTCGTTCGCGTTGTTTGGTCTTGTTGCTGCAGAAAATGGGTTAAACGCGTGGTTGCGCTACGCGCCAATACCCAATGCTCAAAATTATTCCGCTTCGCTCCCTTCGAGTATTGTTTCTCTGAACTCCACAGAAACGAGTCCTGTATATACGGCCGGTACAGAACTGCAAAATGGCATCCAAGGTATCTTTGGGAAGCGGCTTAGTATCAGCCACGCAAACGGAACTACATCGTCATCCATAGTCGTTGGTACCGTTGACGAATATGCTAAGACCGGCGGTAGCGTCCAGGGAATTCCGGAACTTGACGAAGACGGGTTCTGGCTCAGCAGTAAAGGCGGCAACGTTCAGATCCTTGGAGAAAATGAGCGCGGTGCTCTGTATGGTGCATTCGAATACCTTTCCATGCTTGCTCAGGGAAATCTATCTAGCGTTGCTTATGCTACCAACCCCAACGCTCCGGTCCGATGGGTCAATCAGTGGGACAATTTAGATGGAAGTATCGAGCGTGGCTACGGTGGGCCTTCCATCTTCTTCGAGAATGGCACGATCGTCAACGACTTGACTCGCGCTGGTGATTATGCCCGACTTCTCGCCTCTGTCCGAGTCAACGCCGTTGTGGTGAACAACGTCAATGCCAACTCGACCCTCCTGAGCACCAGGAACATTCAAGGATTGGGCAGAATCGCTGATGCTTTCCGACCTTATGGTGTCCGACTTGGTATCTCACTCGACTTTGCATCTCCGATGGATTTTGGCGGCCTTCCCACCTATGATCCTCTCGATCCTTCAGTCATCGCATTCTGGACGAATGTCACGAATCAAATCTACGAAACTGTACCAGATATGGCAGGGTACTTGGTCAAAGCAAATTCTGAAGGCCAAGCTGGGCCTTTGACATACAACCGTACGCTCTCCCAGGGAGGCAATCTCTTCGCCAAAGCCCTCCAGCCTCATGGGGGTATTGTCATGTTCCGTGCATTCGTCTATAATATGCTCAATGAGTCCGACTGGAAAGCTGATCGTGCAAATGCCGCGGTCCAATTCTTCAAGGATCTCGATGGACAATTTGATGACAATGTTGTCGTACAAATCAAATACGGACCAATCGATTTTCAGGTTCGCGAGCCTACCTCGCCACTTTTTGCCAATCTGCTCAACACTAGCACTGCCATTGAATTGGAGGTCGCTCAAGAATATCTTGGCCAACAATGCCATCTTGTCTACCTTCCACCGCTCTGGAAGACTGTTCTCGATTTTGATCTTCGTGTCAACAACCAGTCGTCTCTTGTTCGCAATATCATTTCAGGCAAGCGGTTCAACCGGCCTTTGGGTGGTTCGGCTGCTGTCGTCAACGTCGGCACGAACACAACTTGGCTCGGGAGTCATTTGGCCATGTCCAATCTCTATGCTTACGGTCGCTTAGCTTGGGATCCAGCACAAGATCCTCAGAGTATATTGCAGGACTGGATCCGTCTTACTTTCAGTCTTGACAATGAGGTGATCGACACCATCACGCAAATGTCCATGGAGTCCTGGCCTGCGTACGAGAGCTACAGTGGCAACCTTGGAATTCAGACTTTGACTGACATCTTATACACCCATTTTGGACCCAATCCAGCCTCGCAGGATAATAATGGCTACGGTCAATGGACTCGTGCAGATCACTTGACCATTGGTATGGATCGGACAGTGTCTAACGGCACTGGATTTTCAGGTCAATATCCTCCCGAGATTTATGAAATGTATGAAAACATTGAGACAACTCCGGACAATCTCCTTTTGTGGTTCCATCACGTCAACTACACCCAGCGTCTCCAATCGGGACAAACAGTCATTCAGCACTTTTATGATGCACACTACAGTGGTGCAGATACTGCTCAGACTTTCGTCCCCTTATGGGAGTCACTGGAAGGCAAGGTCGATACTGAGCGATACAACGATGTCTTGTTCCGCCAAACCTATCAAGCTGGTCATTCCATTGTCTGGAGAGATGCGATCAACAACTACTATTACAATTTGTCTGGCATTCCAGACGAGGCCAATCGCGTCGGCAATCACCCATACCGAGTGGAGGCTGAAAGCATGACGTTGAGTGGTTACGAGCCTTACCCAGTCAACCCATTCGAAATGGCCTCGAATTTTACCGCCATCATCACGACTTCCAACAACACCGCGGGAACAGCGATGACGACTCTACAGTATCCTTCTGGTACATATGACCTTGGTGTCAACTACTATGATCTGATTGGAGGCAAGTCCAACTGGGAAATTTATCTTAATAACCGGACCCTTGGACGCTGGTACGGCAATAATGAGGACACGCTTGGACACGCACCGTCGACTTATCTCGATGGTCATTCCGCGACGCGAATTACATTCCGCGACGTTCAAATCCAAAAGGGAGATATGCTGAAGATTGTGGGTATGCCCAATGGTATTGAGCCGGCTCCGTTAGATTATGTTGTCGTCCTTCCTAAAGGCATCGTTGATTAGTACTGTAGTGTACATTAGACAAAAACTGTAATAATGTGACACTTTGTCCAAAATGAACATTCGGAACGACCTCGGACGCATTGCTGGCGATGTCCACTACCGTTCCTCCTTTGTGCTGAATGAGTAATCTTGAGGTATCGGAAAAATCGAACAGTGCATTGCTGTCCGTGGCTAGCTTGGAAATCAGTACCAAGCCATGCAAATGGTCGATGAAAGTCGAATCTAAGACTGGAGAGGTACAAATATAGCCATCTACCGAAAGATTACCATTGGGCAGAAGGCACGTCCAAGGAGATAGTAGATTCTTCAGGCCTGCGCTTGCGATCCAGTATTGATGATAGGTTCTAAGGATTCCAGCCCGGAAGACCGACTCGGTGATTGACGGCTGCCTCTAGAGCACGCCAGCGTGCCGTCCCTTTCATCGTGCAGAAGGCCGCTGCTTATGAATACCAGCTATAGGCGCTGAGATACGCGACGTCGTTTTTATTCGGCAGTACGATTTCTGCCTTGAGGTTATCCGTACCTGCCGGGAATTGCGAAAAGGTCAGGGTGCTACAATCTTGGCACGAGATCTGCTGGCCCAGCCGGACAAAATTCTTATTCCTCGCGATGAGAGTGATAGATTCAGCCTGGAAAAGCACACTGTCGTCATTCTCGCCGCTCAAAGCAATCGCAAGATTGCTATCCGGCTGCGGGTTCTGCGGTGTCAGCCTGACCACGCGTCGGGCGTGTGCCGCTGCCGCCTGCACGATTCTCTGCATGAGCGCATGGGTAACACACCCGGCTCGCGGATATTGGCCGGAAAACTGAAAATTAGGGTTCCAGGGCTCATTGACGCACCATTCTTGCGCACGGCAGGCACCGTTGAACCAAAAGAGGGCATTCAGAGGGGCTGGATTCGATGGGTTGCAAGAGTTTCTCCAAGGTCCTGCCCATGTTTCGGTCACGCATCGAGAGCCCCTCCACTCTGTGTAGCCTGGGGGTACTTCTGCACCTTGCTGTGGGCACTGATCGATATAATACTGATCTTGTCTCTTGGTAAGTCCTCGTACATCTCGTAGTATAGGGTTGCGTTTTTGTGAATTAGGAGCCGGCTGGTATTCAAGTGCTGCAGTAATACCGCTAAATAGCTCATTAGGATCATTATCGATGACACTTCTGAGAGGACTTACTCTGAGACAATACCACTACCGTTGCGTGTGAAGAGTTGGGAATTGGCTGTAGCAAGGGCGGTTAAGGGAGAGGCTATGAGAAGAGGGATTGCAAGATAGGCACTTGACAGCTTCATGTTCCCGGGCTTTGAGACCTCTTTATGGCACGAAAGAGCTCTCTAGAATGCTATTTGAAAGACATATGAAAGCGACTGGGAGAAGTTGCAGATATTGAGTTCTTAGCAGAACAGCCACGTTCGGCTACCCACCTTTATATTCCAGCAATGCGCCGTTGCATTTAATCGGTCAAATGTGACTCTGAATTGCGATTTGTTAATTTCAGCCATCAAGGATAGCTACGTGGCTTTTGGAGCGTCTTGCAAATACTCTTCAGAGCGCTGGACTACCTTACCCTGAAGATCTTATCGGAGTAGCCGTAGCCACCACTCGGCCGCGGCGATACGGTATGACAAGCAGCCTTCTCAGGAACGGGAGAAATTTTGGTGTCAATCGAAGGTGGATGACAGAGTAGTCTTCCACATGAAAGAGACGATGGTTGAAGTAATCCGGGCGGGGCCAGATGGTCAGGGATCCTTTCGTGTGGTAGCCTATCAAATTCGGTGGCCTCTATGTCATGATTCCTGGACAAGGATCACCTCCCATTATGGTAGTCTTTCAAAGTCAACAATAATCCTACAGAGTTCATGATCCGGCGACAAAGAATATCAGAAATGGCCCCCTTATCGCCGACTGCTGGAATAGATCCTCATCAAGAAGATAAATACCTCTTACATGTCACCTCAGGACCTTCGTACGAAGAGGCAGAAAAACACATAATAACAGTCAATGGCTCTGAATCATGTCGTATCGAGAACGACCTCATGACGACTTTCCTGCGTGTCCGCATCCGCGACTATCATGGTACGTAGCCTCTTTCCAAAGTCTTTTATCTTAGACTCCATCAAGAACATGCAATCACGTTATTGATTTAATTTTTCTTTTACATCTATGAAAGTAGTATAACTGCCGCTACCCTTCCACCACGTACCAATCCCTGACAAACCCCCTCAGGCCTCCCCCCAACCTCCCCCACTTCTTCCCCCTACTTCTCCCACCCTCTGCACACGTCCGACCGCTACTCCATCTCCTTCACCTTCGTCCCTAAGCGCTCCATCCCTGGCACCGATCTGATCATGGGCTTCGACTTCGACCACCCAGTGCGCGACCGCCTACCTCCCGGCTTTAAAACCGCCATGAAGATCGTGACCACGGTGCTCGATCCTGGCATATACTCGGATCCGTATTCTGATGAACCATACCTGTATGGAGCTGCTTTGTCGAGTTTTTTCGCGTTGCGGGTTGGTGGGAAGGTTGAGGGTGGTGGGGAGGTGAATGAGCAGGAGGGACGAAGTGAAGGTGGTGGAGGGCTAGACGACGTGCAGAGGAGGGTGCAGGAGGACGAGGCCGGAGTGATAGAGGAAGGGGGTGAAGGGGATGGGATGGAGATTCGAGAGCGGGTGGGCATGCCGCCGAAGGCGGAGAAGAGAAGGAAGTTCTTCTTAGATGAAGGGAACTTGGAGAAGTTTACATTCGAAGAAGGTCGAACTTACCAGGCGGACTTTTTCAACTCGTATTTGGATTTCTCAAGTAGGTTGCCTGCCTTGGTGCTAGCTCGGATGTGGGATGGCTGATTAAGGTCCAGGTTTTTCCCTTAAAATCCCCGGCATCTCAATATCGGTAGCCAAATACATCGACGAAAAGACGCATAGTCTCCGCTATGTTCTGAAGAATCGTCGAACTGGCGACGTTTTCTTCGTCGTCATCTTTAAGCTACTCTTTGGTCGAGAGATGCAAGAAACCCTGGAGTCCCAAAAGCGAGATGTTGAGAAGGAGGATGCGCCAGCAAGTAGCGAATTACACGACAACGCTCAGCCGACACAGCACTCAGCAAGCCCTCGGACTTCAAATTTTGATAACGTGCAGTCCGACGATCTGCACACTCCGGAGAGAACCGGGAAGGAGGAAGGCGCAGCTCCCCACGAGGAGACCATAAAATTCAGTCCACATAGCCCCTCCAACACTTCTGAAACAGACACGAAGACCACTGCTGCCAACGCGGCGAGAGTCCTCGCTAACTCGATCACGTCTGCCTTCTCTGCTCTTGGGTTCGGTGGAGATTTGCGAGATGAAAAGAGCAGGTCGCAAGATCAGCCCGAGGAAGGCAGAAAAGGGGAGGATGAAATATCAAACCGGGATATCGATAACCTTAGTGACGGCGCGGTGGAAGAATTCTTGAAAGCGAAGCATGGGACTGGATAGCATTAGGTTATGGGCGAACCTTCGAAAGTGGGGCGTAAATACGAGGAGAACGTACCTGCTGAATGATACCCTATTTCGACAAGGGGCACGGCTGATTGTTCATCTAGTCTAGATATGATTGCAATGTTACGATGGGTTCTGGATAAGAGAATGTTCTATGCTGTCATGTGCGACATCGACTGAAATTGAAAAGGTGATTCTTGAGAGGCTGATAGATTCCTGAAAACTCGATCTTATTCCCTGGTCTCAGAACTCATTACGAAAGAGACATGTCATATGTCACGAGACTATCAACAGAACAAAAGAAATTCCATGTGAAAGAGCCAAGAGAGAGCGCTAATGCATGCAAATACGTCTGTCGCAAGGACAGCCGTCAATATCCGCCAAGATGTACCTGAACCCTCAAGGTCATGCAGCGAATATGTCAAGAAGAAGAGTAGACAACCCCCATGAAAATTAAGCTTTTGGCCCTCCCATTGGGTTCGACCGAAATCAGGGCCAGCTTGGGTGACAACGCCCCCCGATCCACTCAACGCCGAAAAAAAAGTCATGTGCACTTGCCATATATGTCCTCGTGAACCGCCGAAGCCCTCACACCTTCTCACTCTCCTTCCCGTACTTCTTCTGCCACGCCATGAGATTCCTCGTCAACGAGTCCATCATCTCCGCACTCGTCAAATCCTTAAACTCGCGCTCCGCCATCCCTCCCAACACCATCCCCAACCCCTCCGCGCTCTTCCCCGCCGCCGCCGCCGCCGCCGTCTCTGCCCTCTCCTCCCCACGCGCCCCCACCGTCTGAACCTCCTCTCCAACCGCCGCCAACGCCGCCGCAACCGGCACCGCCGGCCCCCCCACAACCACCCCGCGCAGACTCCTCGTCCCAGTCCCAGTCGCAGACGCGGACCCCGCACTCGGCGGCGTCTTCTCGCCCGCCAGCTCAACCTGAATGCGCGAGATAATCTCCATCATGCCAGTCGCCCGGCGCCTTAGCTCCGCCCACCCGGTCTTCTGCGGATTATGACTGCGCGTCGTCTTGCCCTTGCCCGATCCCCCTCCCCCTCCCCCTCCCCCTCCTCCTCCTCCTCCTCCGCCGCCACTCGTCCCCGCCGAGTCGGCACCGCCGCCGTTGGCGTGGTGGTGGCCGTTTGAGAGGGCGCCGCCGTCGTGCTCGCGGTGGCGGGGGGAGTCGTGGTCGCCGAGGAGGAGGGAGGAGGCGTCGCGGTGGGGCTGGGTGCGTCCGGGGCGTCCGCCGCGCTTGGCTGGGCGGTGGCTGTTGGTGGGGGGTTTGCGGGGGTGGGTGGTAGTGGTGGTGGAGGAGGAAGAGAGGGGAGGATTGGGGGGAGAGATGTCGGGGGAGTTAGGGGCGTCGGGTTTGGAGGAGGATTTGTCGTCGGCGGGCTTCGCTCCGCTGGTAGCGGTGTCGGGTGATTCGGAAACTGATGCCGCGTTAATTCGATGGCGCTTTTGGTGGGGCAGCTTGGGATATCTTACCATCTGCACGACGCCTTCCAGCTCTTGCGCTCCGTTTACTGGCTTGTTCGGCTCGTTCGCGCTCGCGTTCCTTCTCCTTGTCCTTGAGCTCCTTTTCTCTTTGATTCCTTGCAGCAGCGCTCTTTGCCTTCTTGCTTGCACTGGCTTTCGTTGACGATTGTTCTTCCTCTGATTCGGCAGTAAGAGAGGCTGTATTTGTATGAGAGGCCAGCTCTGGGGTATCGGACCCAGTACGTTGTCGTTTTCTTTCTTGCTTAATACTATCCCATGCCATTAGCAACCTAGTCGCTCATCCGAAACGCTCTCGTGCCTGTGTGAAGAGCAGTTGTGGGTGACCTACTCGTCACTACTGTCATCTCGATTCCTCTTTCCCTTCCTGTTGCCATTTTCGGCGCCACGCGTGCGATTTTCACCCTTACTTTCTTCAATGACCATGCGCAAGACTTCTGCTTCGTCGTATGCACCTCGGCTATTCATCGTTGATCGACGCTTTGTAACCGCATCCGCATTGGCTTTCTTCTTGTCACTATTTTTTGTCCCACGGTCTGGCTCTTTCGGAAAAGAAGACTTTCTCGTAGGCTTTGCTGGGGGTGGGTCAAGGACTGGTAGGTAGCGAGAATATTTCTGACTAAAGATGGATGCCATTGTCAGCAAGTTCGTTCAACCATGAGTTGAAAAGCGTCAATAAGGTTGAAGACAAGACTGAATCTTCATGAAGCATGGGACGTCCCCAAGTAGACGCATGGACGATCGCACCAACCGCGAGAATCCAGAAGCAGAAGGTGGATAGACCTCGCCCCACAAAGACCACAAAAATTTCGCAATTGAAGTTTCGAACGGAATGTTGATTGACTCACCCTCCCTGGCCCGTCATGAGCTTGTGGAAGTCTTTCCTGCATTCTTCACAAAAGTACTCGTCCGGGCTCATGGCCTCGTCCATGATGCCTACACATCCACCATGCTGCCAGACCTTACAGATATCGCACTGAATGAACAAACTTCCCGCCTCGTCGTTCTGTAGGTCTGTGCTTGTCGCAGCCGCGGTGTGGCTCTTCCCCAGCTCCACCGGTGGCCCGGGGTACTCCTGATTTCCGCACACGCATCTTGTAATCTCTTCTTCTTCCTCGTCGACCTCATCTTCAAGCTCATCTTCAAGTTTGGCGGCAGTTTCTTCATTGCGATCATCGTCGTTGGTCTGACCGCGCTTGCTGCGCCGGGGTGCTGCGTCCGGCGCGTGAGCGGGGTCATCAGCATCTTCGGACGACAGCGACTGAGGTGTTGCAGATTTTTGAGGAGAAGATTGCTTGTTATGGAACCGCGTGGATCGTTCGGCGCGCGCGGAGGAGACCGAGGAAGTGGAATTGCTGTGAGAGGGGGCGCTGGGTGGTGGCTGCGTGGTGCGAGGGCGACTGGATCGGCGGGGAGACATTTTCTTGAAATGGTAATAGCTGCAGCTAAAGACGTATGAATGGTCTGTCATAGTCAGTCTGACACGGTCGCAAGCTGTAGAGAACAAAGAGTCATGGTGAAGCAATAAGAGTCGATCCACTGCACTCACCGAGCTGTAGAGCTCAAGAAGATCTGAAGGAGACTCAGGATCAAGTGAGCTGAGAGGGCACAGGGAATTTGGCGAAAAAGACTCGAGAACAAGGCCGGAACATGACCAGATCGTAGCAGCCAGACGTGTAAAGGTGTGCTGGATTGCAATCGCGGTACCGGTCTGGTGTGGGTTTAGAAATCGGGTGCTGCATCTTTTGGAGGAGATCGGCCTCAAATTGACTAGCCCGCCGAACTCAATCCGGCGGGCGAGTGAGGCCAGGAGCGCAGCATCCCGGCTCCACCGAGGCACGTTGCGTCCAGGTTCCCCATAGTAAAGATCGCACCAGATGCAAGAGCTAGAATCTCGAAGGATCTCATAATGGAGAATGCTTTGCAGGAGCGAAGACGTATGAGCCTGCAAGAGTCGACAGTGTTCGGTCACAGGTCGGACATATAGGGGTGAGCCCAATCCGCGCAAAATCAGGACAACATCCAAGCTGTGGTGGGCTGCCAAAACCGGAAGGGCTGCCTCGGTCACGTGCTTGCTCAAGCTAGAG
This sequence comes from Viridothelium virens, assembly GCA_010094025.1. Lineage (NCBI taxonomy): Eukaryota > Fungi > Ascomycota > Dothideomycetes > Trypetheliales > Trypetheliaceae > Viridothelium > Viridothelium virens. Next base: position 86,463 of record ML991860.1, on the reverse strand, counting down.
CCGGCCCTGGGTGTCACCAGAGTTACTCATCATCACCACACACCCTTGGAACTGGTCGACATGATGACCTGCAGTTGTGTTGAGAAAACTTGCAACTATCGGTACTAAAAGCCTCTCTCAAGCATCAAACTAGTTCACGAAGTAGTGATGACTAGGTATTCACCGATCGTCATACGTTCGGCCTGATCACTCGACAGGAGCTTGAGCATCGAATTCATATGATTGTGATACCTTGTCAAAGCGTCGCTCTACCATGCCAGAGTCAGGTGTTCTAGAAAGCTTAACGAGCTAGATGAAATATTCCTCATTTCGATAACATCACGACGTCATGATTAGGCATGACTGTAATGGAAATTCGAGGCCAAACTCCATGATCAATCAATCCAAGATCTTTCCAGCTCGGCTGACTGCGGCAAATAAGTGGGCGACCAGTCAGCAGCCGAGCTAATCTACAGACGTCTGAGACTCCTCGCTCCGATGATTTAATTCAGTACTTAGATCAAATGGCTACGCCGCTTCATTTGAGGTGATAGTGAAGTATTCTGATCCCGAAGTCATCAAAGCATTCGACAGAATCGCCGGCCATCATTTTATCATCGTCCACAGAATTAATCAAGCTTTAGGTGTGTACCTCATAAGGCCTAAGCACCGCAAGATGTCTACAGCCCAAAAGATGTACCTTTCTCACCTCGACGAGCAGCCGTGGCCATATCACCGATAATAGGCATAACAAAAGTCGCTTTCACCGGTAGTTGGACTGTCAAATTCCTGAATATTGTCGGCCCAAGAGAAATATCAAGGATTGATGTCTTGTAGCAGATGGATCCATTCCTGTTCTGATAGTATTTTGCATTTCCTCCGCCGCGCGACCTCTACAACCGCAAGATTGTTATATTCATCACTCAGACTGCGTTTACGACACGCGTAAATTTGGAGGTTTGAGTAGTCGGAGCCACGGCCAGGAGTCCTTTCCACTGCACCTACAAAAAGCTTTCTTATTATCTTATCGCGGCTGAAGTCGTAGGGGGTCCTCTTTCATTTTATCGTGCATTCAGAGGCTGAAAGAGCCAGACTATAGGGCAATGCACTTTTTCAACGATGTCAACGATGGTGGCCCGTACGCTCGGTACTCCACTTACAGCAACGTGCAAAATGTCGCACGTAAATCCGGACTCGGCGCGTGCCGAACCACTCAAGAGTAGTAAACCAAGTTCAGATCATCAGGATAGCTATTCCACTGCAGTCTGGATAAATCCGCGCCTAAAGATGGCAGATCTAGAATCTGAAGAATGATATGAACACAATATACAAGAACGTACCCTTTGGCTTCCGTAAAGTCAGTTCACCCCAACTAAACTTACGCAAAAGACAAAAGGGTCCAGTTACATGTGCGATCGTCAGTGACATAGCGTGCGATCCAGGGGTTGGATCCATCCCAACACAACTTCGACAACACATGCAGAGCTAGCAAGGAGACAGAGACAGAAGGTTTCACATTGGAAATATTGTAGAGAAAATCATGCAATCCCTTGGACTTGCTGAATAGCTCATATCTTGTTTCTTCATCACTTGAACTAGACCAAAGAAGGAAATCAAGAACATGGTCTGAAGAACTAATAAATACAGGCATCTATCAAGGGCAACACCCTAGAGGGATTCAAAGGCTCTTTCTGCATGTCTAGCGCCAGCACGATCTCATCGTCCGGTGCGCCAGACTTGAATCCGAGGCCCTCGTCAAAAGAACCAAAATGCTCATTGGGGTCTGTGCTGATAAAAGCTGTATGACTCTTCGACTCGACCACGCTTGAGGAGAGGACCAGCACAGATCAGAGAATTTCGATTCTGAAAGTAAAGATGCGCCAATTTTTCGATTTCTGATTGTCTCGATATGCCTTGCTTTGCTTTGGACCCATGAGCTACTGAGACCTGTAGGATTGCGCCATCATCTGGTATTGGTCTTCAAAATGATTCAAGAACTGACAACGCTGAGCCACTGTCTTCCATAGCAGAGAATCTGGAGAGTTCAGAATGATCGCAACCTCTTGGGAGTTCTCTAGTGCTTTGATGTCGGACGATAGATTAAACGATGCGGAATCCCTGGTCACCCGTGCCTAACCGCCCATTCCGCCGGCCGTCCTAACCGTGAGCCCTCACGCCCCTCTGGAATCTCTTCTTTTCGGATCGGAATATCTTCTTTTCGGAGCGGAATCTCTTCTTTCCGCACCGGAATCCTTTTATCCGGTTCAATATACCTCCTATTCAAGAGTTATGCTTACTGTATACATACATTCTACACATATATACGGTATAGCCAGGGTAATGTAAAGTATAGACCCTTTTGCACCACTTAGTTGAACGAATCTAACTCTACCGTGCCAAGCATGGCTGCTGTCGTATGTGGTCCATCTGATTTCCTAGAATCTCATCGAGTCCAGTCTGTGACATGGGCTCCACCGTGTGCCGGCTTCCGGACGCTGTGCCGCGACGGTTGAAGATTGGCACATGGTGTTTGCAGGATACCTCCCGAACACCGCATGTGTTCTGCTCGCTCTTGCAGCAGCGCTAACAAAGGCAATTTTTGAAGGCCTTGGCTCCCCTTTCCACATAGTCACAAACAAAAATGGTTATAAGCAATGTCCAAGCCTTTAGTTCTAACTTAGGTAAGCTTTTCATAGGAAACCTGAAGCTGTAGGCCAAGTTGCCTTTCAAAAAGGTTCTACCTTGCAAGAATTCTAGTGATATTTTTCTATTAGAGATGCTATTGTTGAGCGTATCAGCTGTACTGATAAACCTGGTCCGAGCTATCGAATTACATTGAGAAGCAGGAAATTTATCGAGATCATCCTTACATTTAGCCAGGTTTAACAGGGAGTATATGACGAAAAAGAGGACCCTACAACAAATAACCCCAAGGCTAGAAAACCCTAACCATCGTGCTGGTCAACTCCCGCCCAGATCCGGGACCGGTATGCTCCGTAGTTCATCTGTGCATACTGTACTATATAATGAAGAGAGTTCTGAGCGTTTGGAAGAGGGTTTGGAAGAAGCACATTCGTGTGGAATAACATTCCAAACCTTCAGTTAAGATTGATATCTGGTTCTAAATCAGTCCACAGATATCATGAAGGGAACGGTGCATCTGATGGCTGAGTCCCAAGCACTCCTCTACAACTTGCAGTCTCGAAACATCTATGCGCTTTTCGGAATCATCCTCTTCCTGGTATTGGAAAGAACTTGCCTGCTCAAGTCTCATCTACTTGCTAACGTTTCCAAGCTCGTCCTCAAGATTGTCTCCACTGCGCTTTACAATGTCTATTTTCACCCCCTTAGTAAATGTAAGTCGATATTCCTCGACAGAAACCCGCGCTGACGCCATGGAACTCAGTCCCCGGGCCCAAGCTAGCTGCTTCAACCATTATGGTCTACGATTCTCATCATCTAAGCGGCAATATTATTCCCTGGATTGCTCGCATGCATGATCGGTATGGCGAAGTCGTGCGAGTCGGCCCAGATAGAGTGTCCTATATCAATCCACAAGCCTGGAAGGACATTTACGGGTATCGTAGCGCCCACAGGGAGGCAAACCCAAAGAGCACGCAATTTATCGCAACAGAAGCCAACGGGGAGTATAACCTACTAACAACGCGCGATGACGTTGAGCATGCTCGTGTCCGCAAGATCTTTACCAACGCGTTTTCGGACAAGGCGCTAAGGCTTCAGGAACCACTCATCAAGACATATGTCGACCAATTGATAGGCAATATCCACAAAACGCTCAATGAAGACCCAGAGCGAGAACTCAATCTCGTGAGCCTCTATAACTGTACCACATTTGACGTCATGGCGGACCTCACATTTGGCGAAAAGCTGGGTCTGTTGGATCGATCCGAGTACTCGCCCTGGGTGAAGTCCATTTATGCTAACGTCAAATACCTCGCTATCCTCCCTATTTTACGAAAGTATCCGATTACACGCTTCCTGATGGATCACATGATGCCGACCTCTCTGAAAGAGGCGCGGCAAAAGCACTTTCAGTATTCAGCTGACAGGGTGAATCGCCGGCTCGAACGAGGAACCGACAAACCGGACATTTGGAATTTGGTCCTCGAGAAGGGCTCAGACATTCTCAGTTTGCAGAAGATGCATGCGAACTCGTCCTTGTTTATGATTGCCGGTATGTAATTTTGTGGGGCGTGTACCATATCCTCGCTTTATTCACCAGAGCTCTGGCGCCTCAAATGGATGCATCAATGGCTTCATTGCAAGAGTTGGAATGGTGATGATGGGAGCTTCTACCAGAGACCATGCTAACTGTTCTTAAATTCAGGCACCGAGACCACAGCGACTCTTTTGAGTGGTCTATCGTACCTCCTTCTCACTAATCCAGATAAGTTGAAGAAAGCTGTTGATGAGGTTAGGTCTTTGGACTGTGAAGATTCTCTTACTCTCGAAAACCTGCCGCGCCTGAAATACTTATCGGCCTGCTTTGAAGAAGGACTTCGCTGCTACCCTCCGGTTCCAGAGGGATTGCCACGCGATATCGCAAAGGGAGGAAACACAATCTGTGGAGAGTGGGTACCTGGAAATGTGAGCTCGCTTTGGCTAATCATCGAGATGAATTGGTTGCCCTAACATTTTATTCTGCAGACTTGGGTCATTGTCCCGCAATCGGTCGCATACCATTCTCCGCTCAATTTCAAGAGTCCTCATACTTTTATACCTGAACGCTGGCTGCCAGGTAGTGGTTATGAGAGTGACCGAAAGGATGTGCTGCAGCCGTTCAGTTACGGCCCTCGCAACTGCTTAGGGAAAAAGTGAGTTTTCTCGCCCATGATTTGGATGCTGATTCCTGACCTGCAACAGCCTCGCGTACCACGAGATGCGCATTATCCTGGCTAAGATGCTGTGGCATTTCGATCTTGAGCTCTGCCCGGAGAGCCGGGACTGGAAGAAACAGCCGAGCTGGACCCTTTGGCAGAAGCCACCGCTGTGGGTTAAGGCTAGACCTGTTATTAGAGATTAAAAGTAGTTCAGCTTCGGATTTACAGGTTGAGAGCCCGTTTCCCGAAGCCGATTTGATGCAGTCTCATCCGGCATGTACTCAGTCAGGTTTTACCTGGACTGACATTCGGATGAGACCTGAAGCGCAGATAAGCCAAGGTACTGTGGTATGAGTAAACCAGTCTGTCATTTGCTGTTTCTTTCTCTCTTGTCTTTGGTTTCCTCCCTTAGCTCTCTCCCCTCAGCATAAACAGCCCCGAGAAATAGCAGCACATAAGCAGCTAGAGTAAAGGTCTATCAACACCAGATATTGAAAGTGTTGATTTCAGTTCGGAAGACAGTTCTTTTTCCACGTTCCACCTTAGGCACGTCGGTAAGTCGGGATTTTCCTCTCTCGAAGCGGACGAAGACAAGAATACTTCTAGTGAGTCTAATAAATTTTATGAAAATCCGTCGCACGTGCTACCTTTCCATTCAGCACAACCACAGTTCACAATATTGTGCTAGACGCTGTCCCTTAATCTAGTATTTCCAAGATAGAAGAACTTTCAGTGTTGACAATTGGTACCAATGAACCAATGATATCAGGCCATTATTCAAAGGAAGCTCTCGGTAGGTAAGCTCGAGACATGTTTTGCAACGTCTCGCGACAGGTATTTTTCTTGGCACGTCAATACTTAAAAAATTTGCAACCTTCCTCGATAATGCCTTTTTGGATGTACCAAAATTCACCCAGTCTTGGCACCACTCTCGCTTGATTCAGTCTAATGGCTTTCTAAGGGGCATCCCAAAGTCTCACTGGATGAAAAGAAAAGTCAAGAGTCCGCGTTTGTCACCACGAGCACGAGTTCCTTGTAATAGCACAGCCTCGCCATTTGCTGTACAGGGGCTCAAATTAGAGGTTTATACAAGGCGTAGAGGGTACATGTGAAGATATTTTCAATCTCATATTAGATTACACGATTCAAAGAGCGTACAGATACTAAATACAAATGAAACACATTACACAGTCAAGCGAGAAGCGCAGAGGCTTTGCAGAAGAGCTTTTCCTTTCCTTTTTCCCTTTTCCCTATTTCCATCGTTTTTTTGTTCTTTTTTTGTGGGGGTTTCCTTAAAACGCCTTATCAGTCTTGCCACGGTTCATAAAACTCTTCACCCGATGAATAGATTTCCTCCAGGATTTCGGCTGCCCCCGAATAGCTTGAACCTCTGCACGAGTTACCGATTTTAAGTCCTCTTCCGAACTTGACGAATCAATGATCCTGACTGGGGCCTTCAATTTTGAGAGGAGTGCGACATGCTCGGAAAAGACTGGATGGCGGATCATATCCTCAAGACGAAGCTCAAAGCCATCCTTTTGGAGGATCGCAAAGACTTGTGCGAGACCTATAACGTCGCCACCTAGCTCGAAGAATGAGTCCTCTGGGCTTAGAGGTAGAGGTCTACCTTTCCACTTTGGAAGGATTTGCTGCCAAGCGTGAGTAATCACGTCGGACAGCTGAAGAATCTCGTGGTCAGTCAGTCTCTCTGACGGGGCGACCAAGCTGGTGGATGAAGCAAATCCTATCTCATCTGCTGTTTGTTGCGACATGCGCGATCGCGGCGATGGCGAAGGGAGTGCCATATCGGGTTCCGCTGAAATGGCCGTAGCCATAGTGCATAGCGAGTCAAGGAGCCTTGTCGCAAAGGCGGAGGTGATACCGCCGTCCCGGACGAAAGAAAGATTGATCTCAACATTATTGTCCTTCTGCGGAACCGACACAATATTGATATCGGCCATTTCGCCTGGTGCGCCGACAGCACTGACGTGATAGTCAACATCACCGAAACGGTAAGATTCAGAAGCTTCGAGGTTCTGATGCTGGATAATCGAAGAGAAGGTTGTGCAATCGGGCCAATCAGTGCAGCGCTTGATAATTTCGCGGAATCCAAGCATCTCATGCGGCATGTTGGCGACCTGTTGTCCCTGGATATCGTGCAGAAGATCGAGAGCCGTCCAGCCAAGCTGGAGCTTGGTTCGGACAGGGACAATGTTCAGACATGGGCCTACCACATGTGCTAGGCCTGGCACTACGGCGTTGCGACCGTTCACTATATGCCCGAAAGTAACATCCGAGGTGGCTGTCGTTTGGGTTAACACTAATGCCCACGCCGCTTTGAGAATGGTTGCAGGTGTGATACTCTTGGCCGATAGGGAATGTAAATTGATAGTCTTCTTGAAAGTTGTACTCTCCGTCATGAACATGTCAAAGTTCGGTCTGTCACGGGACACGATGGAAGTCATTGAGGAGCCCTTGAGTAAATTTCTCCAATGGTCGTGGGTATCGCCGGATGGATCATCCATCGCAGAACTGACGTAATTCGAGAAGTCGGTCCCAGAGACGAGCGGCTGCCCGTTGTATGCGGCTTGAAGTGACTCTAGAATGATAGGCAGTGACACCCCGTCATACTGCGCGTGTGAGAGTCGCAGCACAATAGAATGCTGACTGCTGTACTTCTTCTGCACTACCATCACTTTGAGGTAAGACTCGCCAAGTCGGAGGGTGGAACTGCGATCTTCTTCCCTCCATGAGCGGACGTATTCGTCGACGTCTTGCGCAGTCTCCACGACAGAAAAGTCCGGCTCAAGTTTGCGTAGGACGACTTGCAGTAACTGGTCCTGGTGTGCAATGAACACGGTACGGAGGATCGGATATTCTTGGATGACCTGGAAGATACAACGCTTGAGTCTTCCTAAGTCAAGTTTCCCACGACCTTCGAAGGAGAAGTAGTTAAGCATCCACCTCGACTCTAGCATCGAGCCACTAATGGCCAATGCTTGATAATCGGTGACTGGAAGCACGTCTACAATACCTCCTCTGAAGACATGAAGTTGAGAGCAGACATGCTCTTGGAGGAATGCCTCAATATTGCTGTTCTTGAGAAGTGAGAAAGGCTCGTATGCCACTTCATCCAATGGGTCGAAGATCAGCTCTTGTTTCGCTTCCTCTCCGTTGCCGTTTTCACCAGCCTGGGGCACTTCCGTACTCATAGATCTGCGAATGACTGCAAGCATGTCGTTGAAAGCGGGGTATAAGAACACATCCGCGACAGTCAAGTTGATACCGTTCTCAAGAGCGGATCCTACCATTTTCATAGCGACGAGCGAGTCACCGCCCAACTCGAAGAAACTTCCTTCACTTCCAATCTCGTTCTTTGGGATGTCAAGCGCTTCGCTCCATAAGGTTAAGAGTTTCTTGTCCATTTCTTCTGCGGAGAGTGCCTTTCCTTGCTTTCTCGAAAGAGCGACATTTTCGTCGGAATCCTGGTCTGTTGCTGCACGATCTCTGATTGACTTGCTGTTGTCCACCTCATTAGCTTTGGGACTAATAAGGTTCATCGAGCTGCCGTTCTGGATCCTGTTGGTATCGGATGCTACAAGAGTTCCATTCTTGAAAAGTTCGCCAATAACCTGTTGCACGGTTTCGGAAACGAGTTGCTTAAACATGTCGCGGTGGACACATTCAGAAACAAGCTGCTTAACCATATCAGGGTAGACTTGTTGGGTAACGAGCTGCTGGGCAATGCCGTGATTGACGTCAAAGGTCGCGGGTTCTGGTGCAGAAGCCTCTGGACTTGCTCCCTTTTGGAGAGCTTTATTGGCTTTGTCCAGCTCCATGATGGATTGTTTTGGTTCCGTAATCGTGTTGGTAAGAACTCGACTAAGCTTGTCCATGACTTCTTCGGCCTGCTGAGGCGACAAATGGTCGTTCCAATATCTAAGCACGGCGCCTTCGTCGTGCCTTGTCGTCCTGATATTGAGAGTTACGCCATACTATGGATTATATATTAGTCTTCGCTCTTGACCGTCTCTAATGTTGTCAAAACTTACCTCGCTAGGATCATGGGCTCTCAGAGGTATGAAATCAAGAGAACATTCTGCAGCTTCTCCTTCAGCACCAGTGTTCTGGATTGAAACAGCAGTATTAAACATATTGCCAGTGTACTCCATATCGTGTTGCATCTGAGCAAGAGAACAATGCTGGTACGGCAGACTTTGATGATAGTCATCCTGTGTCGTCTGGAACATCTCTTCGAGGGACGAGGTAGCTGTAAACTTAATGCGAGACACGAGCATATTGATATATGCACCAATAGCGTCTTGAATGCTGCTGACCGGGGCATCACGACCTGAAGTCAGGTACCCAAAGCAGATGTCATCCGTGCGGACGTAATCTCGTAAGACCAAGGCCCACGCTACAAGCATGACGTTAGATAGAGTTACTTTCAGAGTTTTGCAGAGGCTCTGAAGCTCATCAAACCGGTCGAACTTCAATGAGACTGAGCCAAGAGTCTTTTCAGCTGGTGGTTTGTCAACCAGCGCAGGGAAGTAACATGGCTGAACTCCTTTCAGATATGTTCTCCAAAATCTGACATCCGCGCTCGGTGGCTGGCCTTTGATGTACGCGATGTAATCGCTATATAACGGACCGCGACCTTCTGGCAATTTATCCTCGTACGCCAGTCCCAGGTCGCGCATGAGAATGAAAGCCGATTCGCCATCAATGACACAGTGGTTGATTTCGATCTTGAGGAAGACTTTGCCATTTGGTGTGAGGCAGACTGTCAGCTGATGAGGGAGCGGGGGCTTGTTCTTCAAGTTAGTTTCTCGGAGACTGACAGCATCCATGCGGTCCAACACTTCGCTCTCTTCACACTCGATAAAGATCGCCCCACTGTTCGCTTGCTTAACAACGATTTGGTTGAACGCATCCCCTTGATAGACACTGTCGATGAAGATCGTTCTCAGAGCCGCATGGCGATCAACGACCTTTTGCCAGGTGCTCACGAGTTTCTGAGCATTGACTTGGCCTTCTCCGAATCGAGTGGGCTTGACCTCAACTTCCGTGTGGCAGAGATATCGGCTTGGATCAACAAATTGAGCGAGCAACAATCCCTCTTGCATAGGAGAACATGGGTAGACATTCTCGACCTTATCGTGGTGAGTGAGGCCATACTTGGGGAAGATCTCCCTTGTTAACTTCTCCAGCTTATCATAACCGATCGGCATGGTAGGATAATCGCTAAGCGTGGGCTGCGATGGTAGCTCCACTAGACGAGTGACAGCTTCGGCGAAAGTTCGTTGGCATTCCGAAAACCATCGTTGTATTGCGTTTTGATGCTTTACACATCGGTTGTAGTTGACGGTGAACTGAATTTGTTTCGTAGCAACATAAGCCGAGACCTCGAAGAGAGCGAATCTGGGTGCGTTGTCGTTCATATCGGCGACCATCCTGAAAGACTCATCATCTGTATCAAAGTCGATCTTTTGCAACAAAGAATCGTCGCGCTGTGCCGATTGCATGCGACCGAGGTAATTGAACGTCATTTCCATTGGCATATGGTCCTTGAATCGTTTACGGCCGTCTAATGTGAGGAAACGATGAGCAAAATAGGCCCGACCATTTTCTGGCACCTTGCGACGAACATCTTTCATTCGCTTTACAGTATCCAGGATATCGTTCCTATCTTTATCGACTGCGACGTGGAAAGGAGCCATGGCTGTGAACCATCCCACTGTCCTCGAAATGTCAATGGAGGAATCCCAAGGTTCACGGCCGTGACCTTCGTTGAAAATAGTTGGTGCCTCTCTGTCATTGAATACACGGTTGAACGAATGGACAAGGACTGCTAAGAATAGATCTACCATGTCTGTCTTGAAAGGCTTGTGACACTCGTCGAGCGCGAGTTGGGATATGTCCTCGGGGATCATGAAGGATTCGTGGTCCACATCACTGTACTTGTTAGGTTTTCCAGCTAAGCCCCAGTAATCTAGATTGGCGGGAGAAATATCGTAAGGCAAGACTTTCCGACTATTGCCGCTTGCATTTCTCTCTTGGGCGTTGTCGGCTTGCATGGATGCCCAATGCTGGAATGGCAGTGGCTTGTCACCCATCAGCGCACCGGTATCAAGCAGCTCCTCAAAGTCCTGCATGATATTATTCCAGGACACAATATCCACGACGAGATGGTGAGCAACGAGGAATACCACGCTCTCTTGCCCATTGATTCGGAAGAAGTCTGCTGCGAACAGGGGCCCATTTTGAACATCGAGACAGCTTTGGCTGTCTGAAACCATGGGATTAATATCACGGAGCTTCTCGACCTCATAAACTTTATAACGGTAGGAAGAAGTGACGTCTCCAGTTATGCGTTGCTTCCAAACACCCGATGCGTCTTTGGTGAATCGTGCTCGAAGCATCGAGTGCTGACCGACAATGGCTTTGACCGCATTTTCAATATCTTCAGATGGGATGTCCCTGGAAAGGCGGACCAAATAGCTCTGATTGAAACGATCACCGAGCTTCGGTTGTTTAACGGACTGGAAATAGAGTTGCTGGATGGGAGAAAGTTCGAAAACGGTATCGAGCTTCTCCTCTTGACCGCCCATGTCAGCTTGCTGCAGTGTGTGTAGATCTGCGTTTTGTTCGAGTTCGTTGATCGACTGGCTTCGGATAATCTCATGTAAAGAGAGACTGATCTTTTCTTTTCGAGCATGTGCCATGACTTGCATCGCTGTGATTGAGTCACCGCCAAGATTCAGGAAGGACTGCTCAAAGCTAATTTCCTCAACTGGAATATTGAGTACACGGGAATAAATATCTCGCATGATTCTCTTGAATGCAGTTGAAGGTTCGGTGGTATCCTCTGGCTCTTCGATTCTCTCCTGATCACGGATTTGTGTGTGCGTCTCCTCATCAAGTTTGGTAATCCAGTCGGCAACACGTTCCCTATCAGGTCCCCCTGACGCCGTCAGAGGAAGTGCCTGTACTACCACCCATTTGTTCGGCATGAAAGACTGTGACAATTGTGCTGACAGCTCAGTTTGTACTTCAGACAGTTGTGCGCGCATGGCCTCCCTCGATCCTCCTGATACGAGCTGCAATGGCTTTACTGATAAGGCCGCATCTTCTTGGGCCGTGCCCTTCAACGACAAGACAGCGACGAGATTCTCTCTGAATTGGCCTACGAGAGGCTGGAGTACGATTGAGTCGTGAACGTGGGAATGCATGTTGAGAAGGCGCTCGATTGCGGTCAGCTCTAAGCGCTGGCCATTGAGCTTCACTTGGTTCTCTTTCTTTCCTCGGAGTTCCAAGACGCCGCGGGAATCGTAGTTTGCTAGGTAGCCAGTCTTGAGCATCCGCCGTGAGGATTTTCCTTCCTCGAATGCTGCAGTCCAGGTGGGATTTTCGATATAAGTCGTCTGCGCATCTTGAAGAACAGTCATGTATGTCTTCTCCAAGTTCGCTCCTTCTAAGACCAACTCCCCCACTGCGCCCAGAGGCGCAAGGCGGTCGTGATCTAACGGATCCACGATCCATGCCATGCCCATCCCCAAATTCTGCAGTTCCCCTGATGCAGCTGTTTCCTTGAAGTTAGATATGATCTTAGCCGATATGCCAGACAGTTGATTTGTCCGATTGAAAGCCCGTAGAGCCTCCGAATCTTGCATGCTGAACATCTGGAGCTCGCTCAGTTTCTTGTCCTTGTTGTTCGACGCGTCATTGAGCTGGTTGAGAACCATGTCAAACTGAGAGAGTAGTCTTTGAACTTCATGTGCGGAAATTGTATGTTCGTCATGATGGACCACAATCTCAACCTTGCGATTCGCAAACTTGCATTCAAGGATGAGCGGGTAGGTAAAGAAGTTCATCCCCGCTCCCTCATCCAAAGGAGTCCAGAGCTCATCTTCTGAGGAATTTTCCTCTGCTGGTTGAATGACGAGAAGATTCTGGAAGTTACAGGCTGCTGCAGTATCCGAATTGAGTCGTTTAATGTGTTGCAGGCCGGCATGTTGGTGGGGTATAGTATCCGCAGTCATATGCTGAACAGCTTGCAAATATTGCATCACAGTCAAGGTATGGTCTACCTGAATCCTTGTCGGTACAGTCGTCAGAGTTGGGCCGATAATGTCGGTGACTCCCGGAACAGATATATCTCGTCCGGCAAGAGTCTGACCGAAAACGACGTCCTCAGATCCGGTGTAGGCCCCCAATAGTGCGGCCCAAGCAGCTCTGATGATCGTTGGCATCGTTATTTCTGATCCTATGATTGTCCGAGAAATATTTGCATCATAGGTAAGTGATGGTGTTGTACGAGTTTGTTGTGACTCTGCGACTGGAGCCTGTGGAAAGTGAAGGGGTGAGGACCCTGCTAATTTTGATTTCCAGAAAGTATCTGATGTCTGCGGTTTGTTTTGTAGAAGGTATTTGATGAACCTTGCATATGGAACCTTTGGAATCTTCGCGACGCCTTGCCTGTAGTTGGACTTGAATCGTTCGAGGACCATAGGCATGCTCCATCCGTCATATAGAGCATGGTGAATACCCCAAACGAAGTAACGCTCGTTGGAGTTTGTGCTTTGGACTATCGTGTACCGGGTGAGCGAGGATCCATTGTGTTCTGGTAAAATCATCATCTCCTTGTTCAATTCAGATAAGTTCTCTGCAGCATGCCAAGTAATTGGCTGCTCACGGAGCACAACTTGAAGAAAGGCAGACGATTTCATATGAACGATGCGAGTCCTGAGGATATCAATATCGTCGACAGTCTTTTGCCATGCTGCTTTAAATCGATCAAGATCGACCTCAGCACCAAGTTGGAAAGCATTGCGAGCGGCATAGGAGCCCGGCTGTTTGATGGATAACGTGATGAGGCCTTCTTGAAGTGAACTGCAAGGATAGGCGTCCTGTATTACGGCCTTCTCAAATTCACATGCACCTGCTAATTCGTCGCGGATCTCAGAGAGACCTTCATCGGTGGTGATCAAGCTGAATGGCGCAGACTCTTTGGGACCGTCACCCTCAAAGATAGTGCAAGCCCCAGCCATGTCTGAAAGTTTTGGTTTTTCGAGTATGGCAAGGACTGTCAAGGTAATTTGTTCAGCATAGGCAGCGTTGATGAGCCGCATCGCCGCAATTGAGTCACCGCCGAGCTTGAAAAAGTTATCGTCGAGGCCAAAGGAACTGGATGGCGCGTTCAAGACATTCTCCCATAACTTGGCCAGCTTCTTCTCCATAGCTGTAACTGGAGCTCGCTTTTTGACAAAACCTGCTAGTTTGTATGGCAATATCTCCTCTCTTGGCAGCTTTTCGACAACGTGTCGCAGTCGGGGTCGGTCGATCTTACCAGAACTTGTCCATGGCATCTTTGTAAGCGGGATGAATATCGTCGGGACCATGTATGCTGGCAGCGCTTTCGTGAGGGCGCTTTCAAGTTCCTTGCATCGAGCCTGCATCTGATCTGACATCGGGAGTAACAGTTCATCGATGGGAGATGCTATTTGGGGCTCAGTTTCGGCCTTGCCCTCCGGAATGGAGAGGAAGACACAGAGGGCTTTAGTCCCATTCCGGCCAGGGGGTACGACTAGTTCGACGGCAGATTGGATCTCCTCCGAAAGATTTGTCCGTACATGATGCTCGATTTCACCGAGCTCGATGCGCTGACCGTTGAATTTCACTTGAGTATCCTTTCTTGATATGTAACTCAATGTGCCGTCGGAGTTGTACCGGACGAGATCGCCAGTCCGATACATGCGTTCTTTGCGATGATCGAGATCTTCAAAGGTTTTGTTCTTGCGCCACGACGGATCTGTGACGAAGGCTTCGGCAGTCTTTTGCTCATTCTTGAGATACCCTCGAGCCACGTGGCGTCCTTCAACTAGAAGCTCGCCAACGCCGCCAACTGGAGTAAGTCGATTGCAGTTGCGTGGGTCTACAACCCAGTTGCGACCTCCCACAGCACCACCGATAGTACTGGTATCTCCGTTGACTTCAACGCCGTTCTCATCGATCTTGGTACTTGTTGCGGCGATGACTGAAGTCTCACTTGGTCCGTAGGCGTTGATGATTGCGGCCTTGCCTCGCCACCTGGCAATGTGTCCGGCAGACATTGCTTCACCACCAGTGACAAGTACCTTCAAACTTGGTACACTGTCTGGATCCAGAATCTTGGCCACAGATGGTGTCAGCAATGTCCAGTTAACATCCATACGTTGGATGGCGCCGGGGATATCACTCATGCGCTCTTGTTCGTTCGGCACACAAACACATCCACCAGCAATCAGGGTTGATAAGATTTCCATGATGCTTGCATCAAATGTGTAGTTAGCGAACTGGAAGACCCGAGAATCCGATCGCATAAACATCGCTCGAGCGTGTTCAGTTGCGCTAGTACAAAATTGGGCATGCTCAATAATGGTACCTTTTGGCAAACCAGTTGTGCCTGAAGTGAAGATGATATACGCAGCGTCTTCAGGTGATGGCTCTTGCAGAGAGAGGCTGCGTGGAGAGTCCGTGCATTGGCTGATCGACGTCTTGTCGACAACAAACGTCTTTTTCGCGGCCTCGGAAAGCTTGGCCTGGTGTTGTGACGAGCAAAGCACCAATTTAGCTTCAACGTTTTGGATGATGTGCTTCCATCGGCTAACGGGATGGGTGGGATCTAAAGGCACGAATGCACCACCAGCCTTCATTATCGCGAGCATTGCCACAATCGGCCACAGAGACTTCTCGAAGCAAATAGGAACATAAGTCCCTCGGAGGACACCAAGCGTAACAAGGCGAGTGGCTAATCGTGTTGCCAGTCGATCAAGCTGCTTGTACGTAAGGTTTCCATCCCACGCAAAAATAGCATGCTTGGAAATTTGCTGGATGCGCGATTGCTCTTCAATTGCCTTGTGCACGCATTTTTCAACGGTTTCCGGAAGTTTCTCGTTCCACTCCGACACTTGTTTCCTGCTCTTCTCACTGAAGTGATCGAGCTCACCAATTGGCAGACTTAGTTTCGGACTTTCCATGATGCTATTTAGGACGTGTTCGTAAGTGCTGGCCATGTGTGACGCCTGCGTCTCGGACAGAATGTCGGACCAATAGTTCAAGTGGACTTCCACGCCTGATTCGAAGGCCTCGATGTTGATTGTAATGCTGTATTCACTTGGATCATGAGCGTCGAGGACATTGAAGGAAAGCGCATCAGTTGATACCATGTTCGAACTTGATCGCTTCTGGTAGGTGAAAGCCGTATTGAAGAGCGAAACACCTGAAAGACGAAGCTCGTGTTGCACATCTGCAAGGGAACTGTGCTGATGGGCCATGCTTTGGACGACATCGGTTTGAATCTGCTCCAGTGCATCTCCAAGTTGAACATTCTCAAGAAGGTTTATCCGGCACACGAGAATGTTGATGAATGCACCTACGGCATCTTGAATACCACTCACCGGAGCATCCCGTCCAGAGACTAGGTATCCGAAGCAGATCTCGTTCGAGTTGGTGTAGCACCGAAGAATCAGAGCCCACACAAATTGCAACACAGTGGGCACTGTAAGACCATGCTTTGCACAGAAGGTAGGTAACTGAGACGCTCTTGACAACGGCAAAACCAAAGTGTTGAGTGTTCTCGTTTCTTTGGTGGAGTTCCCAAGGTTAGGGAAGTAACAAGGCTCAATATCCGCAAGGTATGACTTCCAATAATCCATATCGGCTTGCTGAGAGCCTGATTGGATGTGGGAGATGTATTGGCCAAAGAGTGGACCTTTGAGGTTAAGTGCCGGTTGCCCAGTATATGCTTGAGCAAGATCGCGAAGTAGTATCGGCATAGAGCTCCCATCGGAAATGGCATGACTTATGTCAAGCATGCAAAACACTCGGTTCGAGGACGTTTTTGCTATCGTGAAGAAATGAGGCGGCTTGGAATTGTTGAAGTCGATGGGAGGACGTGCTTCAAGCTTCTGGACAATCTCTGCATCATCGCATTCTTCCAATCGATCTACCCTGGCAGTCCATTTTTTGACTACCGCTTGGTCCATCAAACCTTGCTGCGAAACGTTGTTAATGAATATGGTCCTCAAGGACGCATGTCGTTGAACGACGGCTTGCCAAGCCTCTTCCAGGCGACCAGTCTCAATCCTTTGCTCCTTTCGCGTTGGCCGCACCTCGATAATAGATCGATAATTGTAGGTGGCCGGATTCTTGAGCTGGCTAAATAGAATTCCTTGCTGCATTGCCGAGCATGGATAGGCATCTTCCAGCTCCTCAAAGGATGATAAGCCCATCTGAGGCAGCTTTTGAGCAAGGTTAGTGAGACCATCGTAAGCAAGCGGCAGTAACGGAAAATCATCGAGAGTTGGTTCCATCTTCGATTGTACCAATTGCTCGACGATTCTTTCAAGCGTCTTTTGGTACTCAGCGACCCATTGCTCAATTTGTTGCTGACGCTTCATGTTCTTATTGTAGCTGAAGGTGACCTTGAGGCTACCTTGGTTCACTGCAGCTGACGTCTCGATCAGCGCGAAACGGGGAACTTCTTTGCCGATATCAGACATCGTGTTTACTGACTGCCCAGACAGGCTTTCCAGAGGCTGCAGCAGCGCTTCTTTCCTCTCCAATTGTTGCAATTGCCCAAGATAATTGAAGCTGATTTCCATTGGCCAGTGCCCGTGGAATTTTTGCCTGCCATCTTCTGACAGGAAACGATGTGCGAAATATTCTCGTCCCTTATCGGGTTCACGCCTCCGAGTGTCTTTGATCCAACGTAGTATGCTGATAGTGTCAAAATGTTCCGCCGATATGCTTGGTAAGTATATGGGAGTAATTGTCGTGAACCAGCCAACTGTTCGGGATAGGTCGATTTGAGAATCCCAAGGTTCACGTCCATGGCCTTCGTTGAAGATTGCTGGAAGTCTTGGTCGATCGGAGAAGACGCCGTGAAACGACTGCAACATCGCCGTAAGGCAAATGTCGACAATGTCCGTCCGAAGGGCTTCGTTGCAAGCACCCAGCAAGAGCGACGTAGTCTTGACATTCAGCTCAAAGCCTGTATCAACACTCTCACCATGAGTATTGCTGATATTGGTCATTCCCCAATAATCCAGAGCTGGAGCTGGCATATCCACACCCGTCAAAAGCCTGCTGGTCTGCTTGGATCTAGTATGCTCAAGTTGCAGTCGACACCATGCCTGGAAGGTCAAAGAGTTCTGAGCAGTCAATTTATTGGTTAACAGGAGGTCTTCCAAATCCTGAAGGATGATGCGCCATGACACAACGTCAACGACAAGGTGATGCGTAACGATTGAAAGGATATAGCTCCCATTTCCATCGGATTTGAACATGTCGACAGCAAAGACCGGGCCAGTCTGGACGTTGAGGCTCATTTGACTCTCTTCCACTATAGTCGCTATCTGAGCGTCGTTGTCGTGTATATGGAAGCGATATGAGCCTGCGACATCTTGGGTTATCTTTTGTTTCCATTCACCTAGATCCGTTTTGAAGAAGCGCGCCCGGAGCATAGAGTGAGAGTTAGCTATGGATTCGATGGCACGCACGATATCCTGAGATTGCTTATGACGAGTTAATCTGAGCAAGACACTTTGGTTGAAGTGGTTCGGCTCGTTGCTCATGCACTCGAAGTATAGTTGCTGGATCGGAGAAAGTTCAAACAGCACATCAATGTCTTCTCCTGCTTCGATCTGCTTCTTCGGCAGTGTTACACGTGATGCGAGGTCCGCGATTGATTTGCTTTGAATGATGTCTTGAACTGTAACACCGAGATTTTCGGCCCTGCATTGGGCCATGACTTGCATAGCTGTAATCGAGTCTCCACCAAGATGCAAAAAGGATGCATGGGGTCCAATCTGTTCAGTGGGAAGGTTGAGCACGTAACTAAAGATGTTTTGTAGCTGTTTCTCAACACCAGTCGCTTGCCAAGCTTTGTCTTCCTGCTCAATTTCGATGTCGCAGATTTGATGGTGGGTTGCTTCGTTCATGGTTTCAACGAATTTTGTGACTTGCCTCCGGTCTAGTTTGCCCGAAGGTAGAAGTGGAATTTCTTGTACAAATATCCATTTCGTCGGCACCATGTACGCAGGGAGGTGCGATCCAAGTCGCTCGCGAATGCTCGGTAAGTGCTGCCGCGCTTCGTCTTTATGAACAAGACTGAGTTCGCTCAAGGATGACTTCAACGTTGCCAAAGTTTGCAGCGATGTGACTGCAGTGAGCTGTTTCGCACAAGGACCTTCCGTCGGCATGACTATTACGCCATGCTTGACAGATGGATCGGTAGCGAGATGGTATTCTGCCTCGCCAAGTTCAAGTCGTTGTCCGCGGACCTTGACTTGAGTATCTTTTCGACCAAGGTATATCATTGTCCCATCTGCGCTGTAACGCACAAGATCACCCGTTTTGTAGAAGCGTCTCCCTGCAGTTTGTCCGTTTTGTTCCCAGTCACGGGTCCACAGGGGTGACTGGACGAAAGCATCAGCGGTCTTCCGCTCCTCTTTCAAATAGCCTTCAGCAAGGATTGGTCCTTCGACCAAAAGCTCCCCAGGTGATCCAATTGGTGCTAAGCGATCAGAATTTAGGCGGTCTACAATCCAGCAGCGTCCTCCAACAGCCCAACCAATATTCGCAGGGTTCGTTTCTAGAGACATGTGAGGATTGACTGCGGCGATTATAGCCGTTTCGCTGGGTCCATAGGCGTTGAGCAATTTTACGTGTTGTGCCCACGTAGAAATGTGAGTTTGCGACATGGCCTCGCCACCTAAGACTAGGGTCTTAAGTTTAGGGACCAAGGACGGACTGATATTTTGGACGAACGAAGGAGTCAAAAGAGCCCAGTTGACATCAAGCTTGTTCATGATGCTTGTAATGTTGTTCAATCGATCTTCTTCATGTGGTACACAAACGCAACCGCCGAATATAAGCGTGGTCAAAATTTCCATTATACTGGCATCGAAGGTGTAGGAGGCAAATTGTAAAACACGCGACGTATCTTGCATACCCATAGCTGAGCCGTGAGCAATAGCACCAGTACAGAAGGCTCCATGGCTCACGATGGTGCCTTTAGGTTTGCCAGTTGTCCCGGAGGTGAAGATGACGTACGCCTGGCTATCGCTAGCACAGGTGGGGAGCGTGGTGTTGTTGATAGATAGCCGACTCAATGTCTCTCGGTCAATGGTCAGAGCTGATGGAGCGATCTGCTCAGCGAGGCTTCTATATCGGGACGAGCACAAAACCAATTTCGCTTCTGTGTCCTGGATAATTCCACAGAGCCGAGGTAAGGGATGAGAAGGATCCAACGGAACAAAAGCACCTCCAGCTTTCAGCACGGCTAGCATTGCAACGATTGTCCATGCCGATTTTTCAAAACAAAGAGGTACAAAAACATTCGGACCAACGCCTTTCTCGTGCAGATAGTGAGCGAGGCGAGTTGCTTGGTTATTGAGCGCCAGGTATGTAAAGTCAGCATCCCAAGAAGACACAGCGGGCGTAGCCTTCGGGAGTGATGATACTTGTTGCTCAATTCTAAGGTGGACACATTCGTTCAATCTCTGCAATGGTGCCCTGTTCCAACGGGTTATCATTTGGCGGTCTTCATTACTGATCATTCCGACGGTTCCAACTTTGTCCTCGTTGCTTGCGGTGGAATTCAACTTCACAAGAACGTGTTCGAAACAGTGTAGAAGCTTTTGAAGCCGCCACATAGGGAGAATATTTTGATCATAGTGCGCCTCAATGTCGACTGCCGAATCGTTGATAGTAAAGGACAGGGTGAGTGGGTACGTAAAGAAATTGTTCCCAACCGTGCCGGAATTTTGAGGATTCCAGAAGTTTTCATCGCAATCCTGACCGCCATGATTGATGGCAATCAAGTTTTGAAATCCGCAGCCTATTTCAGTATCGAGACTTAATTTCTTGATACGTTGCAACCCAGCCTGTTGATAAGGCAATACCTCACCAGATTTCCGCTGGACGTCTGTCAAGTAGTCTTGGATACTCAGATTGCGATTGACTTCTAACCGCCTTGGTATTGTTGCAAGAGTCGGTCCAATCATATCGACCAGACCTGGTACAGGGGCATCGCGGCCGGTCACAGTCTCTCCAAACACAACATCATCCGAGCCTGAGTAGGCTGCCACGACCAGAGCCCACGCAGCCCGAATTTTTGATGACATGATGATATCGGTCCGAGTTCCGCTGGGAATGCGAGCGGCGTACTTTAACGTGGTGGTGCCAGACACCTGATAAGCTGGATAGGGCAGCTGAGGGAACTGATGAGACGAAGAATTGGCCAGGTTTGATCTCCAGAACTCGTCGCATTCATCAAGATCAAGATTGGTAAGGTAAGAGATGAATCTCGAATATGGCGAAGCAAGAGCTGCGTCTCTCAGTTGGCCACTCTCGTATAGTTTTTGAACTCTGTCGTGAATCAATGGCATGCTCCACCCGTCATACAATGCGTGGTGAAGTGTCCAGACAAAATGCCTGTCATTCGAGTTTGCTCCGACGATGGCGTAGTTGCTAAGGGAGCCCCCGTTATACAAGGGAACTTGGCGATTCAGTTCTGAAAGCTCTTCTCCATCATTAATTTCCTGCCATGTGATCGGCTCACGAACAACAACTTGTAAGAATCCCAAAGCTTTGGTATAGACGATTCGAGTACGAAGGACAGACTCTTCACCAACGATAGCCTCCCAGGATTCCTTAAATCTGTTCATATCAATGTCGGAGGACAGGCGGTAAACACTTTGCGCAACGTAGGCTCCGGGCTCTTTGTTTGAAAGTGCTATGAGCCCTTGTTGAATCGAAGTACAGGGATAGATGTCTTCTATACAATCCTTTTCGATGCGACACTGAGATGCCAGATCCGCGATGAGGTCGCCGATGGAGTCAACGCCCTTAATGAGAGCGAATGGCCTGATGGCTGGCTGCACGAGATCTGGTTTTAATCCGTTGGATGTTGTCAGGACATGGGCAGCCATGTCCACAAGCTTTGGTCTTTGAAAAATGCTAGCAACGGACAGTAATATTCCTTCGCGGCGGGAAGCTGTAACAAGTCGCATAGCACTGACGGAATCTCCTCCAAGACGGAAGAAATCGTCGTCAACACCGATGGCATCGGTCTGAATATTCAACACTGATGCATATAACTTCTGTAGCAGTAACTCTACTTCAGTGGCAGGTGCTCTTCCAGTCTTTTTCCCTGCAAGCCTGTAGGCCGCAATTTTCTCCTCGGGAAGAGCCTCAGCAGCTGTTCGGAGGGTTCGGCGGTCCAACTTGCCCGAAGATGTCATCGGCATCTGCGCGACAGGAATGTAGACAGACGGAATCATGTAAGACTGCAAGGCTTCGACAAGTGCAGATTCCAAGGCTCGCGCTGTTGATGATAAAGATTCGGTCATAGGAAGAATAAAGTCTGCACTACCTGCTGAAGGAACAGATCCATCGGATTGTAGGCCGAAGAATGTAGCGAGGGCCTTTGTAGACCTTCCATTAGCAGTACTCGTCATCAACTCAACCGCGGATTGCGCTTCCGGTGGAAGATTGGCTTTTACATGATGCTCAATCTCTCCTACCTCGATACGCTGGCCATTGAGTTTCACTTGGGTATCTTTGCGCCCGAGATAGATCACTGACCCGTCGGAATTGTACCTGACAAGATCACCAGTCTTATACATACGGCGGATCGTTTTTTGCGTTCCCATTTCTCTAGCCACCCAAGAAGGGTTTTCGATGAAAGCTGCGGACGTCTTGGCGTGGTCATTGAAATAACCTCTTGCAAGGATGGGGCCTTCAATCAGCAATTCACCCGCGCATCCTATGGGCATGAGTTGATTGTGATCGGATGGATTGACCACCCAAGAGACGCTACCAATAGCATAGCCGATATTGGTCGCATCGGCGCTGGTGGCAATATCACCGTTCCACATGCAGTTGATCGAGCACTCAGTCGGACCATAAACTCCACCCAACGTCACTTTTCCGGCCCAGGTTTCCCTGACCTTCTCGTTGACAGCTTCCCCACCAAATGCCAGGATTTTCACTGTAGGGACTTCTGAAGGATGTAGAAAGTTCGCGACTGTCGGCGTGATGTCCATAAGATTGACCTCAAAGCGATTGATAACATCAGCCAGATTGTTGAGACGATCGTGATCCGATGGTACACAAACACATCCTCCAAACATGAGAGTGGTGAAGATTTCTTCCAGGCAGTTGTCGAAGGTGTACGCGGCGAATTGTAGGACCCGGGAACTTTCGCAAAAGCCCATGACAGAACCGTGAGCACGAACGCTGCTGACGAGAGCACCATGCTCGATGACCACTCCCTTGGGGTTACCCGTGCTACCAGAGGTATAAATCACATAGCAAGAGCTGTTGGAGCTCACCTTGAGATGCGTGTTTTTAGTGGCTTCTGGGAGATTTTCCACGAAGGACCGGTCCACTGGAACTACATGTGGGACAAGGTCTTGAAACATTTCGGCCCGAGTTGGCGCAACAAGAACATGGCGTGCTTGACAGTCGCGGACTCGTCTTTCAATGGCACTCCTAGGATGTGTCGCGTCTAACGGGACAAAGGCTCCGCCAGCCTTCAAGATGGCGACCATGGTGACAATGGTCCATGCTGATTTATCAAAACAGATAGGGACCAAGGACTCAGGTCCAACTCCTAAGGTGGCCAGAAAACTAGCAAGTCGCTCCGCAAGTCGGTCTAGATCTGCAAATGTGAATTCGGCATCCCATCCGTGCACTGCAGGCGCATTCGGTTGCGAAACAGCAAGTCGTTCGAGCACCCCAGGGATACACTCGTCAATTCTCTGCGGGATGCTACTATTCCAGCTCCATACCTGGTCTTTTGATTTATCACCTAAAAAGTTTAGCCGACCTACCTTTTCATACCGATTGTAGGTAATATTGTGCAATGCTTGCAGAAATGTATCGGCGACGTTTGCAGCTTGTCCATCGGACAAACAATCCGTCCAATGGTCCAATGTGAGGAAGGCTGCCTCTTCATCAACTTCAACATTGATAGACACATTGTATTCTGTCGGATCATAAATAGGCGCGCATTCGCGGAAGGATATCGCTGAATGGGTGCCATGATCAGCAGGTGGGAGTCGACGATAGGAAAGCGCGGTGTTGAAAAGCGCGCTACTCGCTAGTTCAGAGCGAAGCGCGTGTTGAACCTCGGCAAGTGGCGTTCCTCGATGGGGTAAACTGTTTACGTAATCGGTTTGGACTTGGTCAACCACATCGCCAACCCGCACATCCGATGAGATGTCTACGCTGCAAGCGAGCATATTAATGAACGGCCCGACCGCTTCTTCAGCCATGTCGACAGGCGCGTCCCTGATGGACGTCAAATATCCAAAGCAAACCTTGTCTGATCCAGTGTAACAGCGTAGTGCCAGAGCCCATGCGGTATGGATTGCATTCGAGAGCGTCACATTGTGCTCATCGCAGACCTCTTGCAATCGCCGCAATTCCTCGAATGTCATGTGGATAGAATGGAGCTCCTTCTCTTTGACGATGCCCTCATTCAGAACCGGGAAAAGGCAGGGTTCCGCATTCTTGAGGTAAGAGCGCCAAAACTCTAAACTCGTGTCTAGAGGTTGACTGCGAAGGTATGCGATATAATCCCCATATAGTGGTTTTGGACCAGAGAGAAGCCCTTCGTACGCTCGGCCAAGGTCCTGGAAAATGATCGACATAGACGCCCCATCCATAATGGTATGGCTAATCTCCAGCTTACAGAAGACGCGACCGGAGCTTGTCTCACAGATGGTAAATCTATGAGGTGGGCGTCGGCCATCGTTGTTGCTTGCAGCCTGTAACTCGCTGAGGTATTTCACTGCTTCCTCGCCGCTTTCACGCGTTGTGCGTATCACATCAGGATCGATACGCTTCAGAACGATTTGGTCGTACATGGCGTTGTCTTGGCTGAAGCTCTCCACGAAAATGGTCCGGAGAGCAGCGTGCCTGTTCACGACCTGCTCCCACGCTTCCACTAAGCGTTCGCTGTTGACAGGCGCAGAACCCTTTGTTTTGACCTCTTGGACGACGTGAACTCCATAGTATGCGGAGTCTTTAGTCAAGCTAAGTAATAGTCCTTGCTGCATTTGAGAGCAAGGGTATACATCTTCGACCGCGTCAATGCCTGGTACTCCGATCTGTATCAATTTTTGAGTCATCATTTGGAAACGGTCGTAAGTGAGTGCCAGTTGCGGGAAATCGCTCAAGGTACGCTCAGGCTTCATCTCGGATAGCTCGTTAGCTAACAGGCCTAGCGTTTCCTCGGACCGCTGTATCCAAGATCTTATCTCTTGCTGACGGCTCATGTGACGATTGAACGTGAAAGAGAACCTGAGTCGGTCCTGTACAACGACCGCGGAGATCTCGAACAAACCAAAGCGAGGCGTTTTGTGCCCGACGTCGGCAATTCCACCAGCTCCACGCGCTTCTCCGGCCATTTTCTCGGCAGGAACCAAGAGTCCACCCTCACGCTCGAGCTGTTGGTACAGACCAAGGTAGTTAAATGTAATCTCCAGCGGCCAGTGGCTGCTGAAGCGATCTCTACCCGCCGAGGTTAGAAGACGGCTAGCGAAATACGGCCTTCCATTTCCAAGTATCTGTCGGCGAAGGTCTTTTACTCGGCGAGTCGTCTCCACCAGGTCGCCTGCAGCTACTGAAGAGACCCAAACAGGATACATCACCGTGAACCAACCAACGGTCTTGGATAGGTCGATTTCGGAATCCCATACCTCGCGTCCATGTCCTTCGTTGTATATAGGAGGCGCCAATCTATCGGTGAAAGTCTGAGTGAAAGAATGAATCAATGCAGACAGCAGGAGATCCACAGTTTCCGTCCCCAGAGCCTCGTGGCTTTTGGACGTCAACTTCGAAGTGGTAGCGGCATCCACTTCAAATCCTTCGGTAAGGACATCTCCATAAACGTTTGGTTGATGTTCCATGCCCCAGTATGCGCCGTCTCCTACCGGCACATCATGGCTTGGTAGGACTTGATCGACCTGGAATGATGTGCAGTGCTCAGCTTGCAATTGACACCACGTCTGGAAGGGCAATGGAGGATCAGCTATGGAAGAGCGTTGAGGGTTGGTGAGCAACTCTTCCATATCTTCGAGGATGATTCTCCACGACACAAGATCGATTACAAGATGATGGCCGACCATGAACACGAGCTGGTCTCCACCGGACATGTTGAAAAGGTCGACAGCGAAAACCGGCCCGTGCACTGGATCAAGTGAAGCCTGGGTCCGGGCGATCTCTGAAGTAACCTGGTCTTTCCTGTCGTAATAATGTTCGTTCAGACGATAGGAGGTGGCAACATCTGTGGTAATCCGCTGCTGCCATACTCCATTATTGCTGTTTTTGGAAAACCGTGCTCGTAACATCGAATGACAATCAATTATGGATTCAACAGCCTTCCGAAGATCTTGCTGCGTGACGTGGCGGGTTATGCGAAGGAAGAAACTCTGATTGAAATGATCTTGCCCTTGGTTCTGCAGCTCAAAGAACATTTTTTGGATTGGAGAGAGGTCGAAGGTCTGTTCCACTGCCTCGATACGTTGAGAGGGAGCTTGGACTTCTCTGGCGGAAAGTGCTAAGTGACTGATTGACTTGCTCCGAATTACATCTTGAACAGTAAGGCGGATGCCCTTTTTTTGGCACTGCCGCATCACCTGCATGGCCGAGATGGAGTCACCACCAAAGCTCAAGAAGGGTCGATCCAAGCTAATGTACTCCGTTGGCAAGTCGAGAACGTGGCCCCAAACAGATTGGATGATTTCTTCGGTCTTTGATTTGTCTTTCTTCGACGACTCCTCAGGTCTGGTAATGCCAGTCGCAAGGTGATACGCCTCTGCTCCAATATTCTCAACCCATTTCGCTATCCGCTTGCGATCAAGTTTTCCAGAAGAAAGGAATGGAATAGACTCGACAAGCAGAATAATAGACGGGACCATGTAATGGGGAAGGTTACGCGACAAAGACTGACGGAGTTGAACGACGTAAGAATCTGCAATCTCTTTTTCTTGACCTTCGACAAGCTGAAGTAATCTTCTTTCTTTAGTTGACTCGGAAAGAAGCGATGGAATAAGAGATGCAACAGCAACGACGCGCTTGGAACAGAACCCCGACTTTGGGAAGAGCACGACGCCATGCTGGATATCCTTCTCTACATTCAAGTGATGCTCGATTTCTCCAAGCTCTACACGCTGGCCATGGACCTTGACCTGGGTATCTTTGCGTCCTACAAAGTTGAAAGTGCCGTCGGAGCAATTTTGTCGAACCAAGTCTCCGGTTTTGTACATTCGTCTTGACAGTCCCGAAGTGCCCGTGAGCGTTATCCAAGCAGGATCATTGATGAAAGAATCGGATGTCTTTTTCTCATCGTTGAGGTAACCTTCGGCAAGCGTCGGCCCTTCGATAAGAAGTTCTCCAGTACAGCCGACCGGTACTAGTCTATTATGGTCGTCCTGGTCCGCTACCCAGCATCGGGTCCCGACTGCCCGTCCAATATTTGTGGGACCAGACTTGTGAGTAACTGGGAAATTGACGAGCGAGCAAACCGCACATTCACTAGGCCCATAACCATTGACCAGTTTGATCTTCGACCATGTGGTGATCTGGTCCGATGACATGGCCTCACCCGCCAAAACCAGTGTCTTCAAACTAGGCACAGTGGAGGGCTCAAGATATCCAATAAAGGATGGTGTAAGAACTGCCCAATTCACGTGCATTGCAGCGATAGTTTCTGCGACGCTATTGAGACGGGCCTCCTCGCTGGGTATGCAGACGCAACCCCCCACGATCAGCGTTGTTAGGATTTCAACCAGACTAGCGTCAAATGTATGCGCGGCAAACTGCAACACCCGACATTCGGAATTGATTAGCATAGCTGGTCCATGGGCCTTGGCGCTAGAGCAATATGCTGCATGGGATACAACCGTGCCCTTGGGTTCGCCGGTCGTTCCAGAGGTAAATATAAGATATGCGCGGTCCCGACTCGTCGCACGAGATATTTGAGCATTGGTCACTGCTGACAACCTTTCCATCAGATTGGCATCAACGGGAACAATATTCTCTGCCACCCCCGCGAGAGCTTCAGTGTGCTTTACCGAGCACAAAAGGGTTTGAGCCCCGACCTTGCGAGCAAGAGATTCCAAGCGATTCTTGGGATGGGCCGGGTCAAAGGGTACAAATGCAGCTCCGGCCTTCAAGACCGCGAGCATTGCGACAACATTCCATTTGGACTTGTCAAAGCACAGAGGAATAAAAGTATTGGCACTGGCACCCATATCAAGCAGATATTGCGCTAAGCGGGACGCGTATGTTGAGAGCTCGACATAGGTCAAAGAGCCATCCCATGCGCAAACCGCTTCAGCGTTGGGACGACAAGTTACCTGGTTCTGTATGACCTCATGAATGCATTTCAATTCCTCCTCGGGGCCGTGCTGATTCCATCTGCAGACGACCTGCCTGTTCAGTTCACTGAAATAGTCCAAGTTGGCGATCCTCGTCTCTGAGTTCAGCAAAATCGCACTCAGCACTACATCGAAAGTACTCGCAACGTTCGCAGCCTGATCTACAGACATCTCGGAGCTCCACCACATTAGTTTAATGTTCACAGAAGCCTCTGAGGCTCTAATATACAGGCAAAGATCGCACTGTGGAATCATCAGAATTGCCTCTCCATCGTTACAAGGATTTTACTTACACCGGAGGACGTCCCTGCTTCACGCAATAAAGACTGACAGTCCTGCTGATCGCCCGGATTGCTGGATTTTTCTTCGAAGACGATTGTTGTGTTGAAAGGTCTTCGTTTTGGCAGCGACTGAAGTCCGCGTCTCCGTTCGCGGCTATGTTTCAATCGCTGGATTTCTTGAGAATATGACTTTTTAGCCATATCGACGGATTCGGAGAGCCGGTTTGCATGCTCAAAGACCATCTTTAAGGTACGGATAGTGAGGAGGTCGTTTCCTACTTCTTCGAGAAGTTCGCCGTTCGCAGCCTCGCCGGGCACCTCTCTATATCCAAAGCATACTTCATCCAACCCTGTATAGCAGCGAAGGAGTAATCCCCAAGCAGTTCGCAAAGTGCTTTGGAGCTCATCTTCGCCAGCTTTTACCAGACTATGCAGCCTCGTTGGCTGCTCCAAGTTCACGTCCACTGAGGCCTCCTTGCGGTCTCCGGTACCATTCCCGTATTGCGGAAAGTGGCAAGGGGGGATTTCTTCGAGATGGAGCTCTTCATTAGAGGAAGAGATAGTCGATTGAGTAAGTTTTCCGTCCATCTTCGTATTAATTTCTTTAATGTGCCCTTTATTTTTCCTTCTGAATTGGATGGTGCAAAACGCGGCCGAGGGTTATCGAAGTCGTTGATGGAAATATTCAAGAATGAATTAAATTGTTCAAAGGCGAGCTCTATCCACCGAGGCTTTTTTCCAAGCCTACGTAAGCGGCGACTCCTGGCTGCTGAAGCTTGAACATGCGAAAGCTGCAAGGTTCAGCCCAAATATTGACTGATACGAGCTAAAACCCAGGTTTAGGAGATTCCCATTACTCTCAAGAGGCAATCGATCGGCGGCTTCCAGCGCCAGCTAAAATTGCCCCTTGCAAGATTTACTGCAGGTCCACTGTAACCTGTCAATAATGGTAAACTTTTTGCTCCTTCCTTTCTTCTACCAACCAACGCGAGGCGACGCCATGCTGAGAAAGAATGCAACCTCCTATGTAACCTCCCAAATCCCATGACTAGCGCTACCCTGGACAATTAATCATGCGGAGCACGTCATTCAACTAAGACGCGGTTTGACGGCTCGCGGTCTCGATCTAGTGCATTGTATTTTTGCACGAGTCCAAAATTATGGATCTCAAGTAGGGCACAGACCAGGGAGACCTAGTGCTTGCAGGTGCACCCATTCTATTTTCCGGTCAGCAGTCTTCTTTCTCCACCTCAGTGGCATCATTGTTCTAGAAGAAAGTTAAAGAGAGGAAATTTGAGAAAAGTACTGGCGGGTCTTGTGAACTGATGGGGTTGACAAGACACAAGGCGCTCCAGATGATCATCTTTTTTCTCGGTACCGTGCCTCCACTGGCTCAAGGCATCCACCCGCTGCATTTTTCCCCACAGCCAGTGATTGGATTACCATTGATTCCAGTAGTCATGACTCGGCAGACGATCTTCCTCCATGCCGTCTGAGGTATGCATACTCGAACCTCCGCCTTACTTGTCGAGCACAATTGTCAGAGCAGCTAGCTTTGAGCTGACTCGGTTATTGGAAAATTGTGGAAGGAAAGACTAAGTGCCAACTCCCAACTTAAGCGACAATTCTGCCGCGGTTCCAGGGCCACCAATCGTCAGATACGTCATCACAAAAGATTTCGGCGCGTCCGCGTGGCAATCGAATGGCTCAAGATCTCTGTCGTCTGTTTCCAGAGTAATGCGCGAATAGCACTAGCAGAGGCTAACGCTTCGTTGGGACGTCCCTACGCCGCGGATAAGTTGCCAAGGAAATTGGCAGGGGAATCCATAAGGCGCCCATCACCTGGACTAAGGGCCCCACCACCTGAACCCACAGGTACATCCGTACAAAAGTAGCCCACCTAGCCACCCAAAGCACGTAACAAATCACAGTCAGGGAGGAAGACTCCGTACAGAACCCGGAATTCGTCGGACAACTCACTGTGCCTCAGGCCTTCTGCATGCTGACCCAAGCATCCACCCAACCTTCAAGTATACATGACCTGATCAAAAATCTTGTTTTTGAGCCTTGGAATTGCTACGTCGTAATGATCGCTTCGAGCTCCGAGCGGTGAGGCGGCACGTGGGCGTCCAAGGCTGCATCTGGGAGCCGCCCTCTTGCCACCAGCTGAGTGCCACAAATCCTTCGGTAGAGTAGAAGCTCGAGCGTCGAGCCGGTTAAGGATATTGCCTAAAATTTGTGCTGGAATTATTTGATCGAGATGTTAGCGGTCTTAGGGCAAGGTGAGCCGCTAGCGGAATGAACCGCTAACGGAATGCGCCGCCTGGCCGACCGGGCGGGTGGAGCTGCTACCCTACCGTGCCTGCCCTCTTGGTTGCTCTCCACAAAAACCCTGGAAGAATATCGTAGGTCCCAAACTTTGGGGAATTTTCTTTGCCGGGCTCCTCTGTGCCTGCTGTCTGGACTGTTTGCGTTTCTCAATATGCTCCACTTTTTGTTTCATGGGGTGCTGTGTGCTGACGCGAACGCGAGCCTGTGGTGCTGCGGTGCTGCGATGGACCAGCCTAGGCACTTCAGACTGCCAGGGTGCTGTAGTTCCCCAGATCTGAGACAGGGGACTACCGGCCAGGGGTACCGATGCGTCAGTGACGTTTTCCAGGGGCTTGCTCGCTTACCAATTCGGATAGCTCGCTTGGCCTATTACTCTGTCTGCCGTCGTACTAAGCTTCATTCGTCCACTGGAAAATGCTGGGATAGCTCCTTCGGCCGGCACCGACAGCGATTGGCGTCGCGGGATATCTCGGCATTCGCTTTGCCCTGCAAGTCCTGCAAGTCCTTGATCGACTGCTGGGGGCCGCGCATAATGGTGATCTTTACTTTAGCACCTTCAAGGTTCAGCTGGCCACCCTCCCGTTGCTCTTACCTCCTCCGGTCAAGCCGATTGGGAAAGATCCTACTTCGGTTAGAAGTAGTCAGTCGGTTCGCGTGCAGCTAAACTGTGACACCTACGTATTCTACCGCCCTGAGGACCACGCGGCCAAAGTTAAATGACCAAACTGGTAAGGCCAAAAGCCACCAAAAGGCGACCCGTCGGCCCCGCCTGTCCAACAGGTCCCAAGGAGCAGACTACACCACCAGCGCGCGGCATGCCGCTAGCGTCGCAAATAATCAGGTCATTAAAAATCCTCGCATGGAAGGCAGCTCTCCTAGAAATTTACCCTCCCTACATATGCCGGTTAAAATTCAACAGGCCCATTGGCAGATAAAAATACATGGCGAGGATCTGCTAGTATAGCGAGGGATCCGCACTCTAGCATCTGTCTATCGATCCACCGTGCCGTGACGGTATAGAAATATGGAGAGGCAGATAGCAAGCTGAATGCAAGCCACTTTCTTCGCCCTGAGCCACACTGTTCTGAAGGTTGATTGCCGAAAGCAGCCTTAGCATTACGTATGTCACCGTCCCATGGGACTCTGCTGCATGAACTGACAGCTTTGGAATTTTTCCGTTGTCGATCAGTCTGCAAGTCAGTGTTGGAAGCAGAGGTTATGGATCAGAGCACAATATACCCCTTCGAGTCCTGACCTTCGACCCTCATCAGAGTAGCTCTGCATCAGGCCCGAGAAGCAAGAAGCTTTTCCCTCGACATACGGAGGCTCCGGTTCGTCATGGCCTCGCTGCCCTCCCAGCCAGAGCCGACGCCCTTGTCGCTCTCCCAGTGCATGAGGAATGACAACACCTTCGGCCCTGTGGTTGGGGACTGCAGAGGGGGATTCGACTTCACTCTGCTGTTCGAGGAGACCATCCTCTTCATCCTGCCGCTTGGTTTGCTTTTGCTCATCGCCCCTTTCCGGCTTGCGTACCTGGCAAAGAAGCAGGTCAAAGTCCTGCCAGGCCCACTGCTTTATTTGAAGCTGGTACGTTCCCCACCCAGAAGCGAGTTGCATTTTGTCTCGAAAACAGTTCACGCTACTTTAAAGAATGGTTCCTCTGATGTCATCTGCTTACGTGTAAAAGGTTTCATTTGCAATCTTTGCGGGTCTGCAGCTGGCTCTCCTCGTCCTCGTGACAAAGACTCCGATTGTCAGGACTAATGCATCTACTGCTGCTGCCGTGGTCGGTTTCATAGGGGCTTTAGTTCAATGGTCGCTATCGTACGTCGAGCATACACGCTCTATTCGGCCGTCTCTTATCCTCGATGCCTATCTTTTCTTGTCTCTTCTCTTTGATATCGCACGTGTTAGGACTTCGTGGCTCAGTCATGATGACCGCGCGATTGCTGCTGTCTTGACGACCAGCACCTGCGTCAAATGTGTGCTTTTAATACTGGAAGCGATAGAGAAACGGTCAACCCTAAAGGCTCCGTACAAGTCCTATCCCTCGGAAGCAACGAGTAGTATTTTCAGCAAGTTATTCTTCTCGTGGCAATGGCCTCTGTTCCGCAAAGGGTTTTCCATTACGCTTGGTATCGACGATTTGTTCCACCTTGACAAGCACCTCAGCTCAGATTATCTCCACTATCTGCTCCAATCAGCTTGGGAAAAAGGTTTGATTCACTTTCGCTATAGTCAAATCCCTTCATAACCCAGCCCACACTGATGGCAATATTACAGCTTTAGGTGATAAGGCCTCTCAATCATTGCTCTCAGTCACCTTCAAAAGCATTAAGTGGACACTGCTTTCGGCGGTCCTCCCTCGCTTATGTCTCACTGGTTTCATGTATTGTCAACCTTTCTTGATTGATACTGCTGTGAACTTGTCGGTAGCCCCAGTAGACGCACAATCGACCAATAATGGATATGGACTCATCGGTGCATTCATTCTTGTATATGTTGGAATCGCGGTCAGTATCTCTTCCATCACTCACACTTATATCTACTAATAGTCCCTGGGAAAAGGTATCCACAGGACAATATCAACACATGACGTACCGGGCAATCACCATGGCAAGAGGAGGCCTCATCTCCATGATTTACAGCAAAATGACCCATCTCAGCATGACGGCTGCAGATCCTGCGGCATCGCTAACGCTTATGAGTGCTGATATTGAGCGTATCACGACGGGCTGGCAGACAATGCATGAGATCTGGGCCAATATTATAGAAGTAGCACTAGCCATTTATCTCTTAGAACGACAACTTGGTGTTGCATGTGTCATACCACTTGCAGTAGCCATAGGTATGCTTTTCCTTGCCTTCATATTTTTGCACGTTGGAGTTGATGGTAACAACGTGCAGCTTCACTTGTCGGATCGCTGGTTGCGACAAGTCTTGTCATGTCTCGCCAAGCCATGTGGCTTGAAGCGATTGAGAGACGTATTAATGCTACGACTGCTATGCTCGGGTCAATGAAAAGTGTGAAGATGTGCGGTCTGACAGAGACTCTAAGCACAGAATTACACAATTTGAGGCTTGAGGAAATTCGCATCTCCAAAAGATTCAGGAAGCTGTTGATTTGGAACTTGGGTTTTGGTAGGCACTCACTTTGTGATTTAATCCGATTGAGAAAGCTATTTCTAACACCTCTTGTAGCTTATTTTGGCCCAGTGGTTGCTCCAGTGCTTACTTTTGCTGTCTTCTCGGTCATGGCCAGAAACAAAGACGGTAATACCACTTTAGATACAGCCAGAGTTTTCACATCCCTCTCACTTTTTGCTCTGCTCACTGATCCTCTTTCGACTCTCATCATGTCACTTTCCACGTTCGCGGGTTCCGTAGGCTGTTTCGAAAGGATACAGAAGTTTTTGCAAGCCGATGTGAGAGAAGATAAACGAGAGAAGCCATCAGAGCTACACTTCGATAACGATTATCAGAGCTCCGATCTTGGTGCAACTTCGGGAGAAAGCGATACTACATCGGAGAAGGTGAAGCCGAAAGCCGTATCCTTACACAAAGAGTACAATCCTCTTCCTAACGACACAGCCATCGCAATTCGCGAGGGAAATTTCGGCTGGGATAAGGAGAAGGACCCGCAATTAACATCTATCAACATCACAGTGCCAAAAGAGAAACTCACTGTTCTAGTTGGTCCTGTAGGGTGTGGAAAATCGACGCTTCTGAAAGCTATATTGGGCGAAGTTCCTTCGGTGCAGGGGGTTGTCCAGATTTCGTCCCTAAGCGTTGCTTTTTGTGACCAGACCGCATGGCACACTAGTACCACAATTCGGCAGACCATCACCGCTTTCTCTGATTTTGACGAGGAATGGTACACGACGGTAATTAGAGCCTGCGCTTTTGAAGACGATTTGCGACAATTGCCTCGTGGTGATCAGACCATTGTTGGAAGTAAAGGAATTGCACTGAGTGGTGGTCAGAGTCAACGCTTGGTAAGCTTTCGCGGCTGATCGTCTCGTAACAAGCTTCTAACTTTTCATCAAAGGCCTTAGCTCGGGCTGTATATTCTCGGAAAGAAATTATTATTTTGGATGATATCCTCAGTGGTCTCGATGCTGGAACAGAAAAGAGAGTATTCCAAAATCTTCTTGATCAGTATGGCTTACTGCGACGGCTTCACGCAACCATTGTCATGGTTTCTTCTTCCAGTAAGTGCGCTCATTCCCAAGAATACTCAGCCACTATGCAGCTCCTGTCCTTGAGACGCAATGATATTTCTCGCCACTGCTGACACTTGCATTAGCAAGACGACTTCCGAATGCCGATCATATTATTGTTCTCAACAGCGACGGCAAGATTGCTGAACAAGGAAGCTTCGATGAGCTGCAGGCGAATGGAGGATATGCCTCGGCTTCTTCGTTCTCTTCTGCCGATTCGAACGCCAGTCCGAAGCACGAGGAATCAGAAGTTCAGGAAAAGTCTACTACGTCCGCTTCTGCTCTGCTTGAATTGAAGGTAGAATCTCCCGAGCTTGAAGCGGATAACACTAGACGCACAGGGGATTCGGCTGTGTATCTCTACTATGTTCAGGCAATTGGATGGATTCCTACGATTATTTTTCTCGTGTGTATCTCTTGTTACGTGTTCGGCATCTCGTTTCCAAGTGAGTTCCCTTCCATGTCCTTCAAAAGAAGCAACAACGAGAATACGTCAATCGCTAATGACGATCTCTGAAGACATCTGGGTAAAATGGTGGGCTGAAGCCAATCTACTTGCACCGAATCAGAGACTGGGTTACTGGCTAGGGATATATGGCTTTCTGGGGGCGATAGCCTTGATCTGCCTCGTACTAAGTTGCTGGTCAGTACCAACAGTCCCTCCAACAATAATCTAATCATTGTTCGAATGCTAAGTCGCATGATAGGCAATTGATCATCACTATGGTGCCTCGGTCCGCCGAGAATTTTCATTGGATGCTACTTAAAACGACTCTGAGGTTTGTACCACGCTATGAAGCATACATCACTAGGAAGGCTAATTCCTGGAAACAATAGCGCACCAATGTCCTTTTTTGCGACAACAGACACTGGTGTTACGATCAATCGATTCAGTCAGGATCTGCAGCTCATTGACATGGACTTGCCACTGTCTGCACTAAATTGCGCAGCAAGTACGTCCTTTCCACAACCTCCGCAATCCTTACCTCGGCGAAATGCTCGTTGCCTCGCTGACTTTTCATCCGCAGCCTTCATTATTTGCTTCGCACAAATGATCCTGATTGCTGTGGCTTCGGTATATGCCGCGATTTCTTTCCCCGTTTGCATTTTCGTCATTTATTTTGTTCAAAAAGTCTACCTGCGCACCTCGCGCCAAATGCGATTCTTGGATCTTGAGGCAAAGTCGCCGTTGTACTCGCAATTCGTCGAATGCCTCAGCGGACTTGCAACAGTGCGTGCATTCGGATGGCAAAACATGCTGGAAAAGCAGAGCCGTGACTTGCTAGACCGATCGCAGCGGCCATTCTACCTTCTCTATGCCATACAGCGTTGCCTGACTCTTGTTCTCGATCTCATCGTCGCGGGCATTGCAGTAATGCTGATCGTACTTGTCGTTGAGCTCCGAGGGAAGCTTAATGCTGGATTTGTTGGCGTGGCGCTCGTGAACGTCATCCTGTTCAGTCAATACCTGAAGCTGCTGCTTACCTTTTGGACAACATTGGAAACACACATCGGCGCTCTCGCTAGGATCAAAGCATTTACTCGCGATACCGAGCCAGAGCACTTACCCTCAGAGAAGGAAGACCCGCCACCCACATGGCCATCCAGAGGCGCTCTTGAGTTGCAAGGTGTGTCCGCGGCCTACAGGTAAGTCAATCAACGTTGCTGTACTGTAAGCTTCTAACTCTCCCGCGCACTTAGACCATCAGAGCTGGTACTGAAGGATGTCTCTTTATCGATAGAGGCCGGCCAGAAGATAGGAATCTGCGGAAGGACGGGAAGGTAAGCTCGCTGTTGTGCCGCAGCTTGTGTCCCGAACTTTAGCTGACACCTCTCACACAGTGGGAAGAGTTCTCTGGTGGCCTGCATCTTCCGGATGATCGAGCTCAGCAGTGGTACCATCACAATTGATGGGCTCGACATTTCTACCATCCCTCGACAAGAGATCCGATCAAGGCTTATCGGTGTACCACAAGATACATATCTGATGAATGGTACAGTGCGCTTCAACGCAGATTCCAAGAATCTTGCATCCAACAAAGATATCATTGAGGCTCTCAAGAGTGTTCAATTATGGGATCTCGTACTGGAAAAGGGTGGGCTGGACACACCTATCGATGAACTGTTCCTTTCACATGGGCAACGACAGCTGTTTTGCTTGGCTAGAGCACTGCTTCGGCCAAGTACAATTCTTGCTTTGGATGAAGCGACAAGCAGGTAAGCTCTATTTCATTGTCTCCCTTCGCACCCCTCCCGCATCTGCGTTTGTCTTTCAGATTGACAGCAAGAATCATTGACTGATGGCACCCAACAGCGTTGATGCTCAGACCGATGCTCTGATGCAGCGTGTCATTCGACAGAAGTTCGCGCGACATACCATCATCGCTGTTGCGCATCGGCTCGACACGATCATGGACTTTGACCGCGTCGCTGTCCTAGACAAGGGTCGACTTGTGGAATATGATCGTCCACACGTTCTACTCGAGCGTGACTCTCACTTTAAGAAACTGTACGGTAACTCAGGTAGGGATTAAAACTTGTATGAGAATTATTGTATTTAATTTATGCGGAGTATAGACTAGGGCAAAAGTCAGTAAAGCAATGTAACAGACTTTGGAGTTTTTCTTGAAGGTCAACTTGACAAGTATCATATATTTGCATGTCCTTAAGGCTCCAGATGGATATGATGCTGGCATGGGATTAGAACAATTAATCGATGGAGTCCGTAGGTAGACGTGGTACAGGGTACTACAGGGTGCCCCAGAAAGTGGCTGGGGATGGATCCGGAGCCGGGTAAGCCACCCGAAACTGGGCTTTCCGAACACCAGGTCTCGAATTAAGCATAACCGGTTCGGATATCGCCAGATTTCGCTAACGGCCGTTTAGGGTTGCGAGCAAAAACAAAGTGAACAAAAAGAAAGTCTGGGTGTGGATAACGGTGGATAACGTGGTGACATGGAACTTCACATTAGCGGGGCGTGGGGGCGCACGAGATAGATAAGACACGTGATTTTAGGGTCGGGTTATCTACCTTATCTGCCCTAGGTAGGGAGGTACCTGCCCAGGTACCTACGCACGCTAGGTACGGTACCTTCTACCTTGAGCACATCTGGCAGACATCTACCTTTTTATCTATCATCCATCATTTCCTACCAGCTGCAGCATCGCACCAACTAATGTTTCTCGGCGCTATAATGGTTCTGAGTGTCATGGTCGACAACGGAGCGACCTTCATGTTGCAGTGATCGCCTATTTCGTACATCCACTCCGACTACTGAGCATAAGTATTGGGAAGCTGCCATTATAACTTGATGCGCAGAGCAGAAACTCAATCAAAACTAGGTGAGCAGGTCAATTTATACAAACTTCACACTTCTTGGTACACGAGTGTTGGGGGAAGTGTCACTCCGCTACTGTGACAGAATGGCACGATGGGAATACACAATTGCAGCACGATTAACTGTCTTTCATGACAACATCCAAATTTTTGCAACTACCTATGAAGCTATTTGCAACCACCTATGAAGCTATTTGCAACCAAGGTATCTAGGCGCACTTCCAATCATCATTCATCTTATCTAATGGGCAGCGATACCCTTGTGTGTACCCGCCCGTGGAGCACCGTTATTACCAGTCGTGCTAATACTGACTGTGTTGGTCATGCCGTTCGCAATCCTGTTGCTCTTCTCCTTCGCCATGCCATTGTGAGTGCCGTTGAATCTCAGGTCAGCAATGCCTGGATATCCTTTGACACCTGTGGCCTTCTCGAGACGAGAGGCAAGATCCTCCGAGACCTCGCGGAAGATACCGATCTGGCGCTTGATGATCTCCTTCTCGCGACATGTGCTCATGTGGCCAGACACATTGTTGATGAATCGCTCGCGAGCACCGTCGTCGAAGACCTTCTCCCATAGCGTGCGAGGAGCATTGAAGTCCTCAGGTCGGATTTCTGATAGGAAGGCAATGGCCTCACCGGAGAAGTGTCCGTGTGTCTTGTTGAGGTCAACGCTGCGCTGGCGGAATTGGATGGGCTCGATGCTGGAGAGGTAGTTTGGTCGTGAGCCCTGGTTGTAGAATGCCATGTTACCGTCACGCTGGAAGTTGGCCATGCGGTACGGGACACGAGGTGCGTTGACTGGGAGCTGCTGGTAGTTGACGCCGACACGGTGACGGTGGGTGTCAGGGTAGGAGAAGAGACGGCTTTGGAGGACCGGGTCGGCGGATGGCTCGATACCCGGGATCATGTGTGATGGGTTGAATGTGACTTGCTCGACTTCGGCGAAGTAGTTCTGGACGTTCTCATTGAGAGTGAACTCGCCAATCTTGCGCAGAGGGAATTGCTTCTGGGGCCAGACGTGTGTCAAGTCAAAGACGTTGATCTTTTGCTTCTCCCAGAGCTCTTCAGCCTCCTTGGGCGTCATGGTCTGTACAGCAAGATCCCAGGAGGGGTAATCGCCCTTCTCAATCGCGTTGTACAAGTCTTTCTGGGCGTAGTCAGGGGATTTGGTGGCGGAGTCAGCCTGGGTAATGAACTTGGTGCCCTGCTTCGACTTCATGTGGAACTGGGTGTAAACCCAGTCGCCATTCTTGTTGACGAGCTTCATCGTGTGGCCTGAGTAGCCGTGCATGAAGCGCCAGCCGTCAGGAATACCCCGGTCACCCATGAGGACCATGACCTGGTGGATGGACTCGGGATTTTGAGACAGGTAGTCCCAGAACATCGTAGAGTCATCAGCACCAGTCAAGTGCGTCGCGGGATCACGCTTCTGGGTGTGGATGAAGTGAGGAAACTTGGCTGGATCCCTCAGGAAGAAGACAGGAGTGTTATTTGCGACCATGTCCCAGTTGCCCTCGTCAGTGCGGAACTTGACGGAGAAGCCACGGGGGTCGCGGGCACAGTCGTGAGAACCAGATTCACCACCGACAGTAGAGAATCGGACAGTGACTGGACACTTCTTGCCCTTTTGGAAAATGTCGGCAGCGCAGATATCATCAAGAGGATCGGTGGTGACGTAGTATCCGTGAGCACCGCTACCCTTCGCGTGAACAACTCGCTCCGGGATACGTTCACGGTCGAAGTGTGAGAGGAGGTCGATCAGGTGGAAATCTTGGAGAAGCAGAGGGCCATTCTCGCCGACCCGCTGGGTCTCATAAGGATGTGGCATAGGCACACCATTACTGGTGGTGTAGAGAGCATCCTGAGACTGAGCATTTCTGTCGTCGTTGTACTTAAGGAAGCATTAGCACTATATTCGTTTGGCCCATTGTTGTCTACTCACATCTCGGTGGAGGTCGCCGTTCTTCTTGCCGTCTGGCGCATGAGCGGTAGCGTTCGGGCCGTTACTCGTAAAAGTCATTGTGATGGAGATTGAGGAGATTAGAGGAATTGTTCAGAAAGGTGGCAGTAAAAGAAGCCAAATGTCGATTATGAATCGGACTGCTGTGAGAGGCGGAAGGGGTATATATTGCTCCTCATCATGCATGCGGGGACGCGCTAGGCATGATGTTGTCATGGACTTGCATGCGGAGGTCTCGACCGCAAGATTGGTTAAGCAAGCTGCGGCATCCAATGGCTGGCCCCGGATCTGCCCCGCTGTTCCCCCTGGTGTCTCTCCGGTTGCCGCCGGCACTCCATCTTGAGAAGCCGCGTCTCGCTACTCGTTATCTGCGTTTCAAAGCCGATGCCTTGGGTGCCTTGGGCAGACGAGACGACGAACAGGCGATGAGATGGTGTGCTCACCGCCTGTGAGGGCCTATACTGCCACCCTGCAGTGGTTGCTGGAGGGAAGCGATAGCTGTTTCGATTGCTGTTTCCAAGTGCTGATCCTCATCCTGTCAGTAGGAGAGCAGAGCATGATGCAAGACCCTTTGCCACGCAACAGGCCCACTTGGCTCTAACAGGCACAACAAAGAATCCAATGAACGGGACTGGAAGCTTCCATGCCGGAAAGAAGGAATAAACTAAAATTTTGATGTTCACCCTTGCAGTCCACAGTTTTTTCGGTCCTGCAGACTGAGCCGATTTGTTGATGCAGGGTCCGAGGTTCGGCTTGATGATCCAAGACGTAGTTGAAGGATGGCAAATGCCTATGAGTAGCCAAGAGTGGGAAACGTTACTGCATATCCCTGGAAGCCTCATCGGGTCATTCATTGCAGACGGCAATTACTCAAGGCAAAGCTCTATCCACTGCAAGATCCATGAAATTGATTAAGTACAGTATCTTGAAGCTGATGTTCCAACATTGCTTACGGAGTGCCGTGAAGCCAGAAGGTGTCAACACACGACGTCATTGATTGAAATCTATCCAATCAGCTTTTCTCGATTAACAACCATAGTTCGAATGGAGATTCCACCCTACCATACGCGTGTGCCCACGAGCAACAAAGCAGATAGGTGGAATTACATGACTGCGTTCAGCGGTCTGGCTCAGAACTGTCCGATTTCTTACGAATGTCATGTATGGCTCTGCCTGTGCTGTTGCCTTCACGAGGATCTTGCATGACCGAGATAGGTAGGTACGATACTGCAGGAAGCCTCACTACAGCAGCGGTGAGCTAGCGCAGGTATTCCGGTCACTCGTCTCAGAACAATCACAGAGAACATTGAACGAATTCTTTGCAGCAGCATTTTTGTCTTAGAAAGATCCCTTCCACCTAGGAAATTGGCACTCTACATGCTCAAATGGAAAACCCTGGCTGTTCCTCTATTTTCTCTCCCTCCTTACCAAGTACTTGAGCACAGCACGAACCCACAGGCGCGTTCTTTCCCGGTCCGGTATAGTGTTTCCTTCCAGTCGTGATCCACGTGACAAGACTGATGAACATGATGACCCCGACGGCGGCAGAAGTGTAGTTCATGTTCTCGCTTGTGACAGGGTATAGAGATGGAAAGTTGAACGTAATGATTGCGTAGAGCAGGAAAAGGAGTCCAATTACATTGAGTGGGAGCCCGTATCTGCCAAGGGACCACGGACCTTCGAGGTCGTGCTTCTGCCCAAGCATTCGGGAAACGA
Organism: Viridothelium virens; assembly: GCA_010094025.1. Lineage (NCBI taxonomy): Eukaryota > Fungi > Ascomycota > Dothideomycetes > Trypetheliales > Trypetheliaceae > Viridothelium > Viridothelium virens. Next base: position 44,363 of record ML991860.1, on the reverse strand, counting down.
CGCGGGCGAAAAGAGGCATGGCGTACGAGACATCTACACATACATGGTTGCGTTAGCCATGATTTTCCATATGAAGTCGAGTGCCTTATGTCTTACAGAAACCCTCTGTAGCGATCGTTACGACAGTGTTGAATCCAGTGATTGTTCCAAAGTATATGGAGTTAAGGACAATTTGGACAAAGAGGGTCAATGCCATTGCGTTGACTGGAATTTGGAGCTTTGAATTGACTTTGCTGAAGAAAGCTGAAAATGGTAACCCATCGTCTCGGGCGAACGCGTATATTGAGCGTGATCCTTCCGCAAGAAGCATGTTTCCGCAAACAACATCAACGATGACGATCAGGGACACAAGAACACAAGCCGCAGGGACGGATCCGGTCGAGTTATAAAAGATTTGGATCAATGGGACGCCCGTTGTGGAGCTGGCCGTTGTCTCGATATCGCCAATGCAGAAGCAGCACGCTATCAAGAAAATCAATCCTGTAATGGCACCTAGCCAGACAGAGAGAACAATTGCCTGGGGAGCCTGTTTTCGTGGTCTTAGCATTTCCTCAGTCATGTGTGCAGGAGCATCGTAACAGCACATTCCGAAAGCGCTTTGGATTGTACCAATGATGGCCGCGTACGCCGGGTTGAAGCCGGAGAAATTCTGGAAGTCTCCGAAGACGAAACCCGCGCTTTGTTTGTGATCATTGCAGGCCAATATGACAATGACAATGACAAGAAAGGAGCCTATATTCCAGATAAGGTTGGCTTTGGAAATTTTGTTAAGGAGCGACGGGCCAAACAGATTGATGCCGAAAGTAAAGAATGCGAGAGCGTAAGCGACTAGGACTGTGTGCCATCTCTCGATCGTGTATTCCGGGTGACTGAGGTTCGCCATTCCGAGGATAAAATTCGCGAAGACAAAGTTGTTGAGTGCACCCATAGCACAGATACCTGCGATTGCCTGTTGGTGATGGAAGACATTTTGGGACCTCCACCGGCACACTGACCTATGAGCATGAACCATCCACACACGTATGATAGACCTCGAGACCATTGAGGCGGTGCTAATATGGCGACCCAAGAGTACTGACCACCGGCAGTGGGATAGGCAGAGCACATTTCAGCCATCGAGTATGCCACCGAAAGCGAAACAATACAGACACCAATCCAACTCCATATCATGACTGGTGGGCCCCCAGACTCCACGCCGACAATCAGCACCCCGCTAAGTGCGCTCCAACTTGGATTGGAAACATGTCAGCCAAAATTGCCTTACTCTAACGGTCTCGGGCAGGACAGACCAGGTCACGATAGAAAATGAAAACCCAACCATCCCGAAAAATCCGAAATTTCGCTTGAGTTCTGTATTCTATCAATTACGAGTTTGTCGTACAACGATGTCGTAGGGCGGACCGCGCTGGTAGCCAAGCTTCTCCAAAGCTACATCTTCTACTGAGAACTCAATTTCTTGCCTCTCGGCCATTGGTTCCACCTTCGAATCCATCTAGGGAGCGATGCGTTTCACTTTGTCTTTGAAGATAATGAGTCAGAACCGGGAAACCTCTATGCATTGATTGGCATAAGTGAAGCCAATGGAAGTGAGAGTAAGGAACAGTCAATTCATCTCGAGGATGGGGTTCGTGTTTTACTCTACAAAGTGAATGCAACGCGTCGATGTTTGTGCGGGCCGATTGCGAGCTTCGCGCCCGCCTTTTTCGACAAGTAGCTTATCTTGTCCTTGTCCATAATTTACTTTTGCGCCATGCCGCGGTTGCAGCGCCGGCATATCTGAGCTCAAGACTCTCCAATCATATCAAAGGAAGAAAGAGGAGATCTCGTGTTTCGAGAGTCTGGATCACTAAGCCGTTGGTGCGTCGCAACATTTCGGACGTGTCTTATCAAGAATTGAAATATCTGCTGATGGTCGAGTACCGTTCATCCACGAGTACAATGCCTATATTGTGGTGGAAAGTTAGACCAGACTGACCGGTCACAATGATCTGCCCGAGAGGTAGCGTACCTTATCCATCTGGTTTGGTGTCCGCAACTTCTGAATGCGCCAATCGCCGCACGGGTACCGCCATACGGGTATCGCCGCACGGGTGATTCCTTCCTTAGGGAATGGAGGGGTAACTATGTATCTGCGTTACGCAATGATGCCATGGATAAGGTACCTACCTAATGCATACCAAGTACATTGGAGTCGGTGTTCGAAAAATCCATACCCACATGTAGTAATCTTACCTAATATTGTAGACTGTTTGGAATAATGGTATTAGCCGGCGGACTGTTATCGTTGTATTTTCGTGAGGAAAAGATCTTGGTCTAGAATTTGATCAACCAACCAAAACCTTACTATGATCGTCAAAGATCTTTCTTCGCATCTTGCGCTGATTACTGGCGCTACCGGTGATGCTTGTCTCGAGAGTGATATTTCAATGATGGCTGATGTCACTCACAGGGGGCATTGGAAAGGCGACTTGTCAGGCTCTCGCAGACCATGGTTGTTCTATCGCCGTTCACTACAACTCTGCCGCGGATGGGGTTAAAAGCCTTGTTACCGACTTACAAGCCAAAGGCGTAAAAGCTGAGGCTTTTCAAGCTGACCTGTCAAAATATGACGAGGTGCGGGCTCGCTGATGAACCATATAACTACCGTGCAAAGGCACTAATATAATGTACTACTGGGATTGCAGGTACGCTCTCTCCATGAACGCGTTGTCAATACGTTGGGAGAACCGAGCATTTTGTTCAATAATGCTGGCATTGCGCGACCTAGTGGCACTAAAGCGATTGAGGATGTTAGCATTGAAGAATTTGAGAATACTTGGAGAATCAATACGGGAAGTACCTACCTGCTAACACAGCTCTGCCTTCCACCAATGGAGAAGAGGGGATGGGGAAGGATCATCTTTGATTCGAGCATTGCAGGTTTCACTGGTGGTGTTGTAGGACCACACTATGCGTAAGTCATCACAACCGTTTCTCAACACCGTTCATTGACAACCTATGTATGCATGGTGAAGAGCTGTGCTTATGATGTGACAATTTCAGATCATCGAAGTCTGCTCTACATGGGCTTGTCCACTGGCTGGCAAATACCTATGGATCCAGGGGCATCACGGTCAATGCGGTGGCCCCCGCACTCATCCAAGACACTATCATGTTACCCAAAGGCTCCGACGAGATGGCCAAGCGTAGGTGGTCCGTCCATATTTCCTGAATTCTTTGGCTTACGAGCTATTACATAGGCATCCCGGTTGGGCGTCTCGGTACTCCGGATGAAATCGCGGAAACTGTGCTCTGGATGGTGAAAACAGGATACGTGAATAACAAAGTCATCGGTGTTGACGGCGGCTTGTACGCGTACTAGTCTCACAGGTGCTGACGTATTAAAGTTTAGAAGGGCTCGGCTGAGTTGATGACAGAATCGTTAAGTTGCGACTTCTGTCAAGGAATCCCCGAACCATGTCTTTTAAGGATCTCCATTGAACGTCAGAGAATTCACTGAATGGTGCAGAAGAACAACTGAGAGCGACTTGCGAGTTGCCAGAATCGACTCGTATTTGTCGGATTCACAAGAGATAACGCATTACTTGGTCCTAGCACATCTTGCGGATCTGGTTTTATGGCTTGATACGAGGTCGGGGACGCAAGATATCTCCCAGTTTTGGCATCCTGCACCATGCGAAACTCACGCCACCACATCCTTCACACGGAATGTCGTCACAATGCGTGCATTGGTTGCAGTCTCCACAATGCCATCCTTCCCAGTTATTGCATTCCCCACACGTTCGACAATGCCATGAAAAGTACGCTCCAACCCATTGACCGCGACAGAATGAGAACCAATTCATTTGCCCTCGATAATCTTTGCTGGAGTCGTCGCCTAAGCCATAACAAAGTAACTTCCTGAGGTGTGTTTTCCGCTCTTCCACGTCATCGGAATATTTGACTCGCCCCCACGTTTCGGCCCATTCCGCAAGCTCAATGTCCATGTACTCCCCATGTTCACAAATCTTTTTAGGGTCTGGATGCGAATCAGCATGAGAAGTGCCTTCTTTCACGCCCATAAGCATGCATCTGAGCTTCTCCAAGGTTTCGTAAGAGGTTAGGTCTCTGGGGGCATTTTTCTTCTTCATCAGAGTCTGGCGAAATAACAAGACGAGTTCCATAGATAGATGTCACATACTCCCGCGACTTTCAGAACGTACAATGCAAATGCAAAACCAGGTGTATCAGTGGACGCTGTGCATGCGTAAACGTTGGTCTCGGCTGCCGGAAAGGCTGTAAATGCAAGAATTGCTCGAATCGATTCAACACCCTCTCCACACTCTTCGGTAAGGAAGATGTAGCAGCAACTGCATGTTTCGCACAGTATTTGGCAAAGAACAAAGGGTTCTAGCAGCTTCTGCTTCCCTGTGTAAGCTTCCTCTCCTCTGGCCTCACCCTTGGTGAACCGAAGTATTCGAGCTCATCGACACTCGATGCACCACGGACAGCGCCGTGATGGTCAGAGAGGTCTCGCTCTTCCTCGTTGTTAAAGCCACTGATACCCAGCGACGATTCCTGTTGCCTATCCAAAGAAACAAGCCTTTGATGCTTGTTCCTATGACTATTTTCGTCATCGTCACGAATATCTGCCCTCCGTTTCTGGAAAATGGCTTCCCTTCCTTCGTTGGCTTTTTCCCTAACCGCCAGTTCAAAGGCCGATTCCTGAATTGTACACGGCCAAGGCCACTGAGGGTGGAGGGTGAGGACCAAGTGGTATGCCGCCAACGATGGTGTGAAATAGAAGGATGAACCCATGTTGGAAGCTGGATGAGATGACTGGTTGCGAGTTGATGCAGACTGGAAGACGGAAAAATTTTTAGAAGCAAAGCGTCTGAAACTTAGACCACACGTCGATCAGGATCCAAAGTCTAAAATTGATCCGACCACGGTTAGAGCTCACTCGAACTCGTACAATCGAGTCTACATCATGTCGTATTGCCGAAGAGTTGACACCATAGTTCATAATAGATGATTCCGCTACGATTCTCCCCTAACCAGTGCTAATCCCAGTATTAACTTTCATTTGAAGACTCGCTCGCCTATTCCTAGCTCTTTGAAGACGTTCTGTAGAATATCTTCTGAACATGTTCCAAAGTTTGTTGGAGTTGAGTGGTCGGTGGCGGCCATCTAGAGAGCTTCAACGTGATCTGGAAAACTACATTTCAACCCCATAGTCGGGTAAATGTAGCTTCAATCTAACATCGATTAGTGTATTTAGAGAAACCATCAATTAAAGTATGGACTGACTTGGAAAGCATGAATCGGTTTCAAGTCGATCGAACAAAATTGAAAAAGCAGGGCAGACACCGCTTGATCGGCAATCAAAGATGACCAGGACGAGGCGTCGACCCAATCTATGGATTTTACGCGGGGGACTGCTCTTCTAGAGCAATCTATGCGAATGAGAAAAAAATGATGCTTAATCTTTGTTCCTGGTATCAACTCGCGTAAACACTTTACAAACATTTTACAAGACATGCTGAGCTGCCGTCGGAATGCTTTGCATTTTGCAAGGATCATGTCGCAGCGACTGCTTGAGTTGTTCTATGTTCAGCACGTTGACGATGATCTGCGCCGCTTGCGACACCGTTGGCTTCAGACGCTTCTTTTGAAGATAAGGCCACTCGCTGGCTTCGAGCGAGCTCAGTAACAGCGACGAGTTCTCTCATCATCTGCTCTCGTGTCCGATGTACCAGGTCGTCAACGTCAGCTGCCGAGAGGTCTTTGGTGTCGATTGGCGGAAGCACTACGCTAAATGTTAGCATCGATTCGTTAGTAAATCGTAAAAGCCTTCACCTACCTTTAACAGGTATTTTCCCCGAGGTGAATCTTCTGCTCTGTAGATGCAGCAGATTAGAGTAGTTCGCCACCACAATCGGCACGATTGGAACCTGCGCCTTCACAGCAAGATGAAATGCTCCCTTTTTGAAGGGCAGCATCTCTGGCTTCGCAGTGTAACTCCGTGTTCCTTCAGGAAATATGTACACACTCTGTCGTTCAGAACGCATGTGCTGCGCGGCCGTTTCGAAGGCAGCCATAGCATTGTTGCGGTTGCTACGATCGATGAAGACAGTTTTGGAGAGGGCCACTGCATGTCATATATTAGAAAGTCCTTCGGTGAAGAGGATGGTATTGCGTACTGAACCAGCCGAGAAACGGGACCCATTTCAAGCTTTTCTTTGCCGTGACGCTACAGTAGGGCGGAAATATTGCTCCAAGCATAAGCACGTCAAGCTCACTGGTATAAATCGCGATCAGGTTTTTGTTCAAGTCCTCAGCCGTGACGGGAACTTACTCACGTCTGGTGGTTCCCGATGAACACAGCTGGTCTCGTCTTCAAATGCTCCTCGCCCTGAAAATCCCCCAAGTCAGCACTCTGGCCAGCCGTTTCGTCCTGATCCAAAATCTTCAACCCACCTGTATGACAAACTCCACCCCAGTGAAGAGCCTCATTGTCCACTTGAATGCTCGTGCTGTTGTCCACTGACTCAACCCGCCGTATCCCGATATTCTTAGCGCAACACTCGAAATGACACCGTAGCAGGCACATATTAACAACGCAGCCCACGACGCGAGGGATCGGGCATAGAAACCGCAAATGGGTGATTGTGCCGACAGAGCGTACAAGGCAACCACGACGAGGAAGTATGCCGCCGACGCGACCAGGGCCAGGCTGGTAAAATCCATCGTGCGTGTGCAAGTCCTGCTGGGGAGAGTGGAATGGTAAGGCGATGGCGGTGTAAAGTGAGCAGGGCGAGGTCTCTCTAGAGGTGGAGGGTCTGGGAACCTTGCACAGAGTGTTTCGATCGTGAAGGTGGGTATTCGCTCAACGGAGCATGCTGGCGGCCAAGTCTCAATGCTTGTTGAAGGGACAGCCAATGTCTACTGACCAAGGATGGGGCGTTTGGGTTGGTGCTTGGCGGTGAACTTTTTATGTTGTGGCGCGTTGGTTTTGGATGGAAAAATTTGTGGGGTAGGAAGGATGCCCCACGCGCTCTGCAAAAGCCGTCATTTGATCACTCACGCCATTCGGGTGAAATCTCTCTGGGTTTGCTTGGTCTTCTGACTGTTCTAAATCAACTTCGGAATACCATCCGAAAATAGCATTAGACGTTCCTGTTGAACGCCAAACCCCATGCTATATCCACTAGAAATGCACGCTCAATGAATGCTCCCATGTCCCATCCTTCATGATGCCGGTGACGTGAGACCAGATCCAAACGACTGACGATCCAACGCTCACCCAATTATTTCTACATTAGAGGCTGCGGGAAGGGCCCCTGTAGCTCTCAATAACCTTCCTCCGCTGCTTCATCAGGCACGTCATCATCGTCGTAATCCTCGTCTTCGAGACTCTCCATTGCTTCCTTGATGTACGGTGTTGCCTACCAAAACCGTTAGCATTGACTTTATTCATACCATCGAAAATATGAACATACCTTTGGATCTAAGTTCATGGCCATGGTAAAATGTCTGATAGCATTTGTCCGATCCCGCGTGACTTTGTAAAGCTTTCCAAGTAAGAAATGCACATTTGCCTCGTCAGGTGCCATGTCCTTGAGAGCTTGAAGTTCGAAGAGTGCGTCGCGAGGTCGACGGAGATGAAGGAGAGCACGAGCTTTCTTGAATCGTGCTTGTGCCGAACGTGGATCCAGAGTCGTGGCTCGGCCATACTGGATGAGTGCTTGTGGAAGCTTGCGCTGTTTCTCGAGTACCTAGGTTGACAAGATTAGTGAATTGCAGTCGCTGCAACAGACTGAGAACGCTACTTACAACACCGACAGAAACGACCAGCAATGCGTTGGCCCCGTTGATCTTTGATGCCATAGCATAGTACTTCTCCGCATCCCCGTACTTGCCCATCTTTTCATTCACCCTACCCAGTCCATACCATGCGCCGTATATCCTCATGTCACGCTCGAGCGCTGTCCGGTAGCATTCCGTCGCTCTTTCAAATTCTTCAGTTTCTACGTGCTCATGTCCCTCAAGGGTATATGCGTAGGCAAAGCTAGGATCCAATTGAGCTGCCCGTTTGAAACATTTAATGGCTTGCTCGTGCTCGCGCTCCAACGACCATGCATTTCCCACAGCACACCAAGCCTGCGGCGAATGAGAGTCTATAGCGAGCAGTTCCCGTGCAAGCCATGCGAGTTCCACATTGGATTTCAGGTGCCAAAGGATTGTCGTGTAGACCTCCATGTCTTGAATGCGCGAAGGAGCGAGTTTTCTGAGTCGGGCGAAAACTTCAGCAGCTTCACGATAAGAGGATGGTTCGTAGAGCGCACGACCAATTTGTGCCAGTACCCATGGCGTTTCTCGTTGTGGCTGACTTATGCTGTTGAAGTGCTCGAGGGCGGTATGGCACTCATAGCGACTAAGAGAGAGGTACCCATTTGCAAGCTTGAGAAATAGATCGAGTAGCCAGTGTAAGGCTTCTTGCGCTGGTGGAACTTCGAGAGGTGGAGGCTTTACGGAAGGGCCTTGCGGTAGATGGACGGTTGGCTGACTCAGAAGGGCACGAGAATCTTTGCCATTCGGATCTGATCTGTCCATCGGTTTGCGATTTCCGCTGACAACCCGCCCAACAGTTGATGAAGCCGTTTTGCCTTTCGTGCCCATCGCCCTAGCTTTCTTGAGTTCTCGGCCATCCTTCGAGAGCAGACTCTCATTAGAAGTCGTTTTGCTACTACCCGGTCTCATGTGGAAGATGCGGGCGCTTCGTCTCGTTTGGGGTGCAGTAGAGTGATCGGCTGCGGCAGAAGAGCTTGAGTGTGCGGAATGACCTGAAACCGTTCTCTTATGATGATTAGTGGGTATCTTCAGCATCTTGGACGAGTCCATTGCTTGGACCATGTGGCTGCTCTCTGATTCATTTTGGACTCGACTACGACCACTTGGTGCGCGCTTAGGGCCGGTATCTTGGCTAGCATCCGCTCGCTGGTCGTATAAGCTCCGAGGTTTCCTTGGTGGTGCATCGGGAGGTTCTCGTAATCGATCGTAATCAATGTCACCCATCATCACATCATTGTCATCGCGGCTGTTCGCCGTTGGAGTTTCGTTCATTTCTTGGCGCGGATGTCGGTGCTCGACGGATTCTGCAGGAATCTTTGTACCATTCAGTCGCGACAATAGGCTGTTCCCGCCAAGCTTGAGTCCCGGATCTCCAGTTGTTCGGATGGCAGGGTTGAATGGATCACCACTCGGTGTAAGGATCTGATTATGTGCGTTACTGGATTGATTAGCTAGAGGGCCTGACTGCGACGGAGCATCTTCCTGTCGTGCTTCGTCTTGTTGCTGCATAGCCAGAACTGACAACACTTCCGGCGGCAACTTAAAGACGTTCGCAGGCTGGACGCTGACTCCCATGTCGCATAGCGCTGTGAAGGCATCCCACATGAAAGGGTTCAGCTTCAAGGCCTCGACGAAGCAATCTGTAGCCCTATCCATTTCCCTCCGACCACGATAGAGTTTCCCTGTCAAACAAAATACTGCAGCTGCATCTGGCAGGTGTCTTCTTGCGCTTTCAGAATGCTTGCTCCAATTACTCTCGCTACCGCGCAAGTGTTTCGCTTTCTGTAATGCAATGATTCCTTCTGCATATAATTTAAGGACAAGGCAAGCCTGAGCGAAAACATACGCACATCCCATGTGTTTTCCAGAATTTCCATGCTTCAGACTGTGGTCATGAGCCGCCTTATACCGTCGTAAGCGAAGATTGCAAAGTGAGAGGAGGTGGGCAGCATCCGGGCTTCGAGGCTCCAGAGCTTGGAGTCGCTCCGCCATGAAGAGCGCATTCTCGAGGCAGTCATTGTCGAGGTGATAATATATCAGCGATCGTAGCTGTGAAGCTATGTGCGGACCTGAGCGGGACATGGTAGCTAAAGATAATAGGGAACAGGGCGGAGGCGGCAGGTTGTCTCATCTGAGGCACGCGACCACTTTTGTGGTGAACCCCATGAGCGCTGGCGCTGGGCAAAGTCGTTCGAGGGGTTCAGGCGGCCCAGGGTGTGAAGCGTCGTCTTAAGAGCGTGAGAGGGTGAGAGGTTCGGAGGCGAAAAGACGACGCGGTTTTATGAGGAGCCCGATGTTGGGAATTCGGTTCAAGTATTGGCTCAGTCTTAACAAATGACGCCAAGAGAGACACTTGCAAAAGTTCAAGCGGACCAGGGTTGTCGTTCTCGGGACGAATGGTGTTGTTTAGGTCGTGAAGGTGGCGGCGGAGGGTTGTTGTTGTGATGACCGTGCAGGGACATCAGAGGGCAACCACCAGAATATGCAATAATTGTGCAGGCTTTCAGTCTCTACCACAACAGACCTCTGGAAGTGTCCATCTGGTCAGCACTCGAGATTCATGCCTGTCGCTGGATAGGATTGCCATTCTTACGATGGCGCAAAAAGCGGCCAAAACTCTCGCTGCTCGCAATGTTTCTGTCTTGAATCGCACTCTTCTATTAACCATTGGCTTTCACGGAATATTCCTGATTCTGCGACTCCTGTTTCTTCAGCGCTCCTTGATGCTCTACTCCCTTCTGTCTGCGCCTGCAGTCATCATTCAATTCTGGTTTGAGCGCATAGGCCGGCCTACATACGGTCCGAATGGCGAACTCAAGAGAAGTGGCGAAGATCTTGAAGCGAAAGGACTGACCGAGTGGATGTGGGATGTGCTGTACTGGACATATCTATGCTTTATTTTTGTGATACTGATAGGAGACTATGGGTGGTGGGCATATGTGAGTATTTTCCTCGTCCATCTCTGTCTAATCCCAGCACGTTCCCCGCAACTGAATGCTGATTCCTCTTGTAGATAGTTGTACCACTGTATTCCATCTGGCTCGCATGGACAACTTTCAATGGCGCTCGTCAAGGTCTTGCTGGATTTTCGGGCGCAGATGGGAACGATCAAGCGCAAAGTCAGACAGGAAGCAAAAGACAACAGAAGATGGAAAAAAGAGGACAAAAAGTTCAATATCGCTAGATATTTTGCAGCCAATTATAATTTGAACCAGGACCAGACTTCTTTCGTCATGGGATGTTGCCGCTTCGTTGAGTTCGCCATGTTGTATTCCACACCATTCATTTCCTGACGAGTACAGACTGAGGAAAATCCGGGCGTATACTAAAATTGCCTTTTTCTCGAAATGTGGTCTGTTGTGAATGACTGCCATTTCAAACTACATATCTGACAGAAACGAAGATTTATGGGTGACAAGAAAATGGGGGACAAGCTGCCTCGTCAAGTGGCTTCCAATTCAACATTTGGTTCTCTTAGTAGCTCAAATAGGACTCTATGGAAGTATTCCTCAGGTCTTGGATACTTTGGGCACTCTCATTAGGAAGTGACCTTCCAGTGTCTCTCTATTCTAGATAGGCTGGGGGATGAAAGTATCTACATCAACCTGGCTCTTGGTGAGCCTTGATTAGGGCGAGCTTATGACCGTTTTCAACATCACTACCCATCCACAATCAATGTAAGATGACTTTATAGATTTATCCTATCCCTTTCCGTTCCTTCTCAGCGATTCTCGCTGAGCCGTTGCCTCAAGTCGTTTCAGCAGCAAGGTAATGCCGGTTCATAAACTGTCTGCTGACTGACGCTGACCTAAGAGAGCTAGTATTTCAGAAAGACCCTTTCAAGCATCCCAGAATCGTAAGTGAAGATTCAGGTCGACGTTCCAGATTTCCGCCGGCGCTCTTATCTATGCAACCAGGCTGTCTAGTTTCCTATGAACTGTCCCCGTTATTCGGCGTCGTCGACTCCAGTAGCTTCCAAGCGAGGTCTTCGAGGAGCTCCTTGGCTATTTTCTCCATATCGATCCAGTCGAGGAATGTGTTCTTCAACAATAAAACCCGTGTCAAAGCACAATCTACTTGAACATGGACATTTGAGATGTGTTCGCCAGAATCTGGGCCAGGAGATCCGTTGTCAGCTTTTCCCCCATTAGCTTCTGCTTCAGAGGGAACTCTTGCAGTGAAGTGTCACTGTCGAATTGTTCGGCGATAACGCAGGGGCGGCTTTCATTGTTTGGATCATTGGCCCGCACCGGATGTACCGAGTGTCTCTCTAGAAAGGGCCTTCCCTCATTACCTAGCCGAATCTCAAAGTGCGACTTGCTTACATGCTGGTATCACCATTAGCGAGCCAACTTCATGAGACTGAAAACCCCAGAGGCTGATTTTTGGCCCGTGTGCGCCGAATTGGAAAGTAATGACAGAGCCGACCACTGTGCGGAAGGTATCTGAAAATGCGAGAGTGTTAGAGAGCTACAATTCGATGAATCGACAATATCCGATTGAACTAGTTGTTTGTTCTCCTACTTTCCATTTCCAGATAGAAGGCACATGTCCCACCATGTGTCAATCTATCGCTTGGACATTCCTACAGATTCTTCGTCGAATGGTGTATTTAATGGAGCAAACGATGAAGTAACCATGACCAATGAAAATTGCTGACGAGTAATGGGAGGTTTGATTTTTCACGAGAAAGTAGGAACGATAAAGAGCATTGTATCGCAATTTTGCCTCAGATGTAAGTGACAGTACAGTGCAATATCTGGTAATTGTTAGCGTTTCCTACTTCCGGTGCTGCCCTTCGTTGTCCTTCAGCCGTTGTCGCCTCGGACTATATTCAGTGAAATTACTTCAGGAGATTTTTGTCACCTGTTAATAGATGCGCATCTGCAGGAGATCGATGCGCTGCGTGAGCCTGTTTTAGTGCCCCCTAAACTCACCTTGGTGGAGATATTCTGCTTCTTCATCGAATTGTAAGGGCGATGAAAATCTCAACGCTTCAAGAATCTCATCTGGCACTTGAGGGTATGGCTGACGAATGCGACGATAATAACTGAAAAATCCCATTAAAAAGAGTGTAAAAGAGGGAATTCGTAGTTTTTTACACTTTACCGATTTGCGCAGTGACGAAGCCTTGTATTTATGTTTAGCCGGGGAAATCTAGGATTCAGACGGTCGGGAACACAGAAGCAAATGCTTGGTCATACGCAGTCCGAAAAGTAAGCTGCTGTAATAGATTTCTAGCAAGTTTGCGTTCGCTGATAATCCAAGAGCAATTGGAGGGCACCCGGCACGTCCTCAAAAGCTCTTAGGAATGGCGACGCCAGAGGCTATGAAAGGATAGCACCACCTTCTGCTTCGATATTCTAGACATTCAAACGTTCAATTTGAGTCTCGGATAAGAGAGTTGAAAAGCGTCCTCAATAGGTGAAGATGAAGGGTATCTGCTTGCTCTTCTAAACGAAACGAAATGCATCAGAACGCTGTCCAACCACCAGTAGCTGGAACTAGCATGTAGCCTCCCAACCCGAATGCGCCGAAATCCCATTTTATTACTGATCATCAATGCTAGATGCCTAGTTTCCCGACGAGGTAGGTTTATCACACCCGATGCGCCCAAGTAACTCCTTACGATCGCTGTGCCCGGGAATACTAATCCCACTTGTCCGGCTACCGCTCTTCCGATACGAACTGACTGGGCTAACTCTCCGCTTAGCAAAACTGAGGCCTTCGACCCCGACTTCTTCCTCCTTAGGCCTGATATCCTTTCGTTTAGCAGTCGCTAGTTGGTAATTGCTCCGCTGCACCGCGTGCTCGTGGTTTTGAGTCAGTGCCTCCTTTTCATCTTGAGAATCATCTTCTACAGTCTCTCCCTCATCGTCACTTCTTGAGTCGTCAGCAGCGTTGCCAGAAATGACACTCCAAGCAACTTTCAGAATCATGACAAGCCACAGCAGCATGACGCCTTGCAACGCCATTAACAGCCCAAGAAAGCTCAATCGAATGTTTTGGTTGAAGCACACTTCACCACCTGGGTCTCGGAAAGGCTGCAAGATGTGTTTCAAGATTTCATTACCGCCATCTGTAGAGATCCTAGCTCCTGACACGGAATCGTAGCAACCGTAAAGCATGGTAGAAGGGACATCAGAATGTATTGTCCAGCAAACAGTAAGATAGAGAACGTGGCGGGCAATGATCCAGGTCAGTATGAAGATTCCGAAGGCAAAGTCGCAGGCGGTATTGAAACCGAGATATTTGAGACATTTAGCGGCCTGGACGTAGAATGATCAGTATTTGCCATCGTAAGATTGGGCAATGGGAATTTCCCCACTCACCGGTAGTGTGATATCTACAACGTCCATCAAGCACAAGATGACATTTCCAACTTTGGTTTGATAGTAACCATAGCTGCCAAAGATGAGAAAGCATGTGATAATGTGGTGTGTGAACATCTGACTATAATCTTTTCGGCGTTCCTCAATATTGACGACAACAATTTGTTGCAGCCAAAAGGCAAATTGGACCAGATAATACATTTTAAGGCCCCATGTCATTTCTCGAGTCGGAAAATCGGTCCAGATCTCATGCAGGTTCAACCAGTACTTCGAATTATACATCAGATACTGTGGAGAACAAGGTCAGCATCAAGTTCTCACCCTCAGCGAAAGCAAATAACGGCCCCAACATACCATTCCCAGGGACCAAGATGGGGTATCGTAACACAACAGCCAAGCTTGTTCCGCAAATCGAACCCGGGTCTTCTTTTTCTGAACACCCCACACTTGCGCAAATGGAATCAGCACATAGTCCATTACAGCGACTCGAAGACCAGTGAAGATGACGAGCCAAAAAGCGACCATGCAGAGGTCGTCCCACCCTTGTGTGTAGAGTCCCTTGGTGCTGTCGTAATAGGATAACTCGAAGAATTTGCGTGTGTGCCGACGGGCGCGAGGAAAGGACATATGAGTAAGGCAAAGTAGGAGTAGAAGGTTGACAGAAATGCCTGAATGCAGGTCAGCAAGCTCGTGATAGATAATCGTGTGCTATAGGACCTACCAATTTGATGTTCAACAATCCACGCACAAAGTGCCCCAACTAGGGTTTCTTCTTTCTTCCGATTTTTCGTTCCAGACTTCGATTGAGATGCTCCACTCCCGCCGATACAGGCATTGATATCCTCAATGCCACTGGGACGGTGAATCTGGGACGTTGTGGAAAGCGGCTCGCCATTTGCAGGGCCAATGGCTGTGTATGGTCTGGCACTGTCTCTGCCACCATGGGTAGCCATGTCGGACGAGACGCAAGACTGGAACAGGGTCAATTCTTTAGCTCAAGCTGTCATTAAGCTTTGTGAAGCTTTGCGATAGGAAAACTAAGTCCCACGGGTGTGAAGCAGCGAGCAGAATCTAGAAATGCGACTTGCACAAAGCTGTGTCGGGCAGAGAGGGAGTAATGGTGGGAGGTGGGGAAATAGAGTTGTGGAAGCGACAGATGGGCGGTGCAGTTCTTAGCGGGATCGGTCAACGAATGTTTACAGATGGCTCCAAAGCGGACAATTGGCGGTCAGTCAAATGAAGGTCTCGCTGGCCTCAGAGATCGCAAGAGTTGGAGGCGTGGAGCTCACCGGCGGACTACGTTTCATCGCACGACAATTTTCCCTGCGGGCCGTCGCGTTAGGCGCAAGACCCTGGAAGTCACATTGCCCCACTGGCCAGGTTGTCCAATTGCAACCGACTGATTAAGAGGGGATGCTGGCCATTCATGGATGAAAGCCACCTGGAGGCCGGATAGTTTGACGAATACACCAAGATCTGCCTTTCCCACTATAATGCAATCATGATATGCCTACCTCTAGACAAGGTGCTGGTTGGCTTTACATCAGCATGTGGCTCCTGACTCGACAGCTCAGTGGGTTGATAAAATAAAACTTGCGGAAATCAATTGACTACCTGAGGTACTTTAAGACAAAAATCGGACCTTCTACCATAGGTTTGCTAATAAAGTACAACTTCGAGGGGGCTGTTGCCGCATACTAATCAGAACCAACAGTCCAAATCAGTGAACGCCCGTCCCTTCATCCTTCGTAGTGATTGGAAAAGAAAAGCGCCAGAGCTACGAGGACCATGTGAGAAAACGAAGGAAACACTTGCCAGAGTGATTCACTAATTGTTTTGCTGACTGTTGAGGATGCGGAGAATCGCAAGGAAGAGGTTAATGACGTCAAGGTAGAGCGAAATGGCAGCCGCAATTTCCTCTTCAACGTGATAATGCCTCATCACTAGCTGAGTGTCCACTAAGATGTAACCACTGAAGATGATGGCCGCGATGATACCATACGTAAGTTCGACACCAGAGCCAAGGGGGAAGAATGCGGCCATGAAACCAAAGATGATGAGGATCCAAAGCGCGAAACCCAGGTACGGCTGCCAAGAAGTGAAGTCATACTTTGTTTGGCAAGAGAATAGGGTTAGAGCGACAAAGATTGCGGCCGTAATTATGAGCGCCTCAAGGACGATTGTGCTTTGAAAGTAGGACGTGACGACCGAAATAGAATAAGCCTCAAGCGCAGTAAACCCCGTCAAGAATAAGAGGTTCGTGGGGTACGATTTTCTCTTCCAGAAGGTCAAGAGCATAAATCCGATTGCTCCAAATAATGAAACCCACATCATCCATTGGTTGGACTGAATCCAGGTCTTGTAGTTGTCACTGAAGAAGGATACGGAGCTGAGGACGGCAGTGGCAAAGATTTGAACAGTCCTAGTATGACATTAGCCTCGATCTGTCGAACTTTCGTCATTAAAATTGCTCGGACTTACAAGATTGCGTAGACTTTTCTCACAAACTGCATTCTAATGTCGATGGTGGCCTCAGCGACCGAGCCACCAAACTGCACGTTATTAGCCATAATCACTCCCCAAGGACTGTTCTCCAGATGACAATGTAACGTACCTTGAAGTCATCAGGAACGTTGTCATATTCTTCGCGAGGCGCTCCGGAGAGCAGAGCTGCATTTGTAGAGGCCTCAGCTTGATATGAGGGTGGCGGCTGGCTGTAGCTGGTCGTCTCGTCGAAGGAGTCGCGCTGGGGCGCCGGTGTGTATTTGTGATTCGCCATGATATGGGAATCAGCGCAGAGTATGGGCTTGATGTCGCAAGTTGAAATGAGATCTCCGTAGGATAATGAGGAAGAAGCGGTTGATGTATGAGGTGCTTTCCCTTGTCATAGACACTGCTGGAATGCACGTGGGCGAAGACAGACGTCACAAGACCAACCGACCAATCAGCACGCCGGCCCAACAAACTCCACTCTTCTGGGTACTAAATCGACTCAAATTTAGAACTTGTCGATACCAACGCCTCCCATTTCAGCAGAGCAATACAACAACGTCAAAGACTTGACAGATTTTACAGGTATTCTGGATGCCATTTTCGATCGGCCCGCTATTGTCTTCGTCCAGCACCAAATGCACCGCGACTACAGTGTCGAACTCCTTCATCGACATATAGATGTATAACCTTGGATAATCGTAGTCCATGATTGACCGAAGTCAAGTACATATGCGTGTAGGGCTCAATACATAGGAATCCCCAGCTATCTTCAGCCTTATCCGCATACAAGGTATCTTGATCAGAAGAATGAGTGCTTCTAGCCGTTCGAATACACATCTTCACCGCCGTAACTAGATCTCACCACTGAGTTTCTCTGAAGTAGCCCAAACACTTGGGTCTTGCGCACTGTAGGACACGCTCACACTTCCAACGAGGTGGTAAGAAGATCTACCACAATTTGTTCATAAATATCAACTTGCAGACGGCGGCGGTATGGTATGTCTTTCTGGAGACTATTCCAAGGATAATATCCAGACAACCACCATAGCCTGGGCCTTTGTGGCGGAGCACGCACCTTCGGGCTGGCTCCGGAGTAGGGAATGTAGTCGTCAGTATGGTGAGCGGCATGACATTGAGCATATGCCGGAATTTACTCGGGAGAGTCAGACTTGATTGGGTCTTCTCTTCGTCATTACACGCTAGGCAGAGCGATTGATTCACGAGACTCTGCAGCAGTATGACGTGGGAGATTGATGAGATCTTGATCATCATACGTTTCGAAGATCTTCAACAGATTACTTGAGCAAGCATTTGGTAGGAGATCTAAATAGGATGAATAGTAAAGCCATATCATAAGAATCTTGTTTCTATTTTAAGTAGTCTGGAAGGGCTCCAATCCTCGCTCTTTATCTAGATCCTCACATCTTAAGGATAGGCATAATGGTACAAATGTCATGGCTGTTGTCATCTTCTTAGTACTATAGGGTATCTACCAATTGCAACAAGGAGAAAATGCTCAAAACGCTCCAAAAATGGACACAGTCCACAACGTCATCACAAAAGTCCTACCCATTGGACTTTGGTGTCGGACTGTTGACAGCTGAAGTTCCGCCCCTCTTTGCTAAATTTGCGAAGTAGGCTGCCAGAGCCTCGTTTTCTGTCTTTCCCTCTGACTGTGCGACAGGACTTGCTATTCGTTCTTTCTCTGGTGTAGAGAAGGCATCTCGGTTCTGTATCAATCTATTAGCTTGAGTCTTTCCAAAGGTTCCGGAGCTGTTACTTTGATCCTTCTCAACATATCATCAGCGTCCACCTGTATACCGCCCATGTTGAATTGTATTGGTCCAATATGATCATTAACGCCCCGTCCTTTCTCATCGAGGCCACCATCCATACTCGAACCTTGTGCGCTCAAGACATTTCGTCTTGAACTACTACTAGTCTTTGCTTTCTCGTCTTGTTCTTTCAACTGTTCCAGCCTGGTGAGCTGTTCACCAAGGAATGCTTGAATATCCGCGCTCTCAACCTCGAGACTACCGAGCTCCTTTGTTCGCGCCCCAGACAGGAGTGTCGAGGTCGGCCGGGGACCACTGATTGTTTTCTCGTAGAAAGCGACTACGCTCGTTCCCGAGGAGTTGACGGATTGGCTATCAACTACGTCGAATTCATTCTCCTTAGTAGCTTCATCCTCACGATCTGCGGATGCATTGGGAGGATCCTGGATTTCAAGAGACCATGCGCTGCTAAGACTTTCTACTTCGAAGCCTTCTCTCAAAACACGAATCTTGCCCCAGGAATCCCAGTTCGGAGGTATAAGAACTTTATCTCGATCGATGACATTATGTTTGAGGGTTTGTCTTTTCAATGGTGACTGAATCCCTAATATCGAATGCATCAAGGCCTGCAAAGATCCTGGAGATGACGGCATGGTGTATATGAGTGATGCCCCATGCTTGAGTAATGCAGTTCGCAGAACCTGAAGTACAAAGTCGAGATCTTCTTCTTTCCAATTTCTTTCTTTCTCGAGAAATTCGATCTTGTCAGCATTTTGGCAAACCACACACAAGGGCACTCCGAGAGGTTCATCCCATTCTCCAGGACCCAGAGGCAATGACGCCTCTCCGTCTGCCCCTCCACTCGGTCCATCAGCCACACCAGCGCGGCCTTTGTCTCGCCACTCTACGATATTCTCTTCCAAGCCATCCTTACATTCATCATCCAGGGATAATAATATGGATCGTAGGATCCTGATCCATTGTCGCAGCTGGCGCATCCATGCCCACGGCTCATTCCAGTCCAACAATATTGTAACCGCAAGATCTGGTAACGTTTTTGTTGTGAATAACCTTTTGATGAGAGGTGCGAAGGACGGTGAAGAATCCGTCAGGAGGTAAAGTGAAAGACGGGCGAGTATATCTTCTTGATCAGCGTCTAAGACATCCTGGTATGTGTACCCTAATGCAAATTGATTCGCGACTGGGGGCTTCTTTCTTTGAGACCGCTCTGGAGGTCTTCGACGGTTGCTTGGGTCTTGCTGCAGTGCTTCTAGGAAATCCTTCTGTGTTTCTGGTGAGCCTCCAAGAACGAGCAGTGTTTTCTCTGGTAATCTCTTCCCACTAGAGACACCATCGAGCATAGATGACCATAACTCTTTCTTCTGCTCTTCTTCATTGCTCCGGGTTCGACTGTCACTTCGCTGCGTCATTGTCGACACTCGTCGGGCTGCGTACGCCATTGAGTTGTAGATGATGTCCACATAGGCTACCGTAGGCTAAATCCAGGCTCGCAAATCAAGACGGCAAGTTTATGGAGAGAAGACTCAAATCATCCCAAATCATTCTCCTAAAACAAGAACGCAGCTTTGAGAAGCAAGTCAAAGTTTACGCGTTAGTCTAAACGCGTTGGGTCTTATCGATAAGATCCTTCCGTCTTCTCAAAGTCACTTTACATTTATCGTACTCCGTACCTCCCGAACGTCTCCTCCATGAAGCTCTCCAAACCTTCCGAGTAGCGGTAGCTCGCGCCCACTTTTGCCTCTCAAGGATTCAATTAATTCGCAAAATACCGTGGGTTTCCTGTCTCCACCTGGTATACGAAATAGTCGCGCATCCTTGCGTAACCCCAGGCGTACCATTTCAACCTCCGCAAGAAATTAGACCTTGACTGTTCGAAGATCTTTTCGACATGGAGACATAATTTCGTTTTCAGGCTCATCGATTTGGTAACGATAATCATGAATACAGTCCGCTCAATACAGGCGCTTAACGCGCGCGAGCTCGAGGCGGGTACCGCTCCTGAGGCCTCATGGCATCGCGATTTCGCAGACACTGCTTACATCTTCATCGGCGGCCTTCCATTCGATCTTTCAGAGGGAGACATCATTACAATTTTCTCACAGTATGGTGAACCAACACACGTTCATCTAGCGCGGGACAAGGAAACGGGCAAGAGCAGAGGTTTTGCGTTTTTGAAATATGAGGACCAGAGAAGCACCGATATCGCTGTAGACAACTTGGGTGGCGCACAGATCATGGGCAGGACCTTGAGGGTCGATCATACAAGATACAATAAGAAGGAGGGCCAGGATGAAGATGAGGGCAAGATTGAGAAATTTGTTGTGACCAAAAGCGAGGATGAAGCTAGCGCGGAGAGCGAGGAAGAGCGTCCTATGCTGAAAGAGGAGATCGAGTTAGCCAAAATGATCAACAATCATGAGGACGATGAAGATCCCATGAAGGCTTACAGGCTCGAACAAAAACGTGAGGAGGTGCAGGCTGCGCTGCAGAAGCTCACGACGAAGAACGATTCGCGCAACGGACATCGACACAAGTATCGTCATCGGTCGAAGCGAGACAAGATTGCAGATTCTGGTGACAATCCGAAGCATACCCGCCATCGATCCAGACGTGAAAGAAGTCGTAGTCTAGACAACGACCAAGAAAGACGACACCAACCAAATTCTAGGCGAGGAGACTATGGGCAGTCGGAGAACGAGAGAGACGGAAGACGTCGACCCCTCACTAGGCGCGACAAGAAGACTGACACAGGCAACGGCAGAGATACACGACGGCATGAGGATAGGGATGGGTATGCTTCGTCTGAGGATGATAGAGATCGCTATCGTAGGAGGCGCCAGTCTTCAGAGAGTAGGTAGCGCGGATGAGGCGAGATGCTTCATGATGATCAAGTCCCATATGATACCCAATGTTTCTATAGTTTCGCTCTTGGTCACATAATTAACAATTGCTCTGAAAGTGAGAATAGCGGGTTCAATGCTGAAGCCAACGGCATCTCGGAGAACGCAGCAGGTGTTCTACCTGCCCAGTTGTACCTCATTCAGGTCATATCGTCTATCTCTGACTCTTGGCTTTTTGCAAATCTTCTGAACTGAAGCTGGCCATCCATGGCGGGAGCTTTGATCACGGGCTTTCGAGAATGTATGTGCTAAAATAGGAGTATCACATAGATCTTCTGTCGATTCTAACTCGACTTCTCATTCAGCTACTACTCTGATCGTGCTCAATTTGTCGCTGGCGGTTTGATACACGTGAAGATAGATTGCTAGCCATTGCCATCTCCAACGTCTTGGAGCCTGAAGATCGGTTGTCGAATGCATTTAACAGCGCAGCTTTGGCGAGATTGCAAAGACTGAAATCATTACAGGTAATAGCTGTCTCTCATCTTGGATCTTCTCTCGTCTGAGACGAAGACCCAATATAGCTTCGTCGTAATCGGTGACTTCCAAGACATAGCACAAAGCTGATCGCAAGCGCCTCGCAGCTGTCGGAGTCGAGAAGCTCGCATCTACGATAATAGTTCGGAGATGAATGACGGGCCTTGTAGAAATCGCACGTTGCTGAAACTATGTGCAACGGCGCGGACAGATTCACTAAACACAGAAAGGTCCATAAGACTTCACTGAGTACTCTGTACTAAGGTACTCCACCTCTGCTTCGGTCTTTTCCTATCGTAGGATTCCCGCAAGCTTCAGCTTCGGCCGGCATCGCACGACCTTGCGCACAGGCTCGGTTGCCTCTCACCAGTCTCCTCTATTCATCTCGACATCATGCCTTCGATCCTCCATCAAAAGGCGGAGCTGGGGAGATTGGTAGGCTGGTTGCCTGGGCTTTTCGCTGTGTCGCCTTGTTGCCTGCAGCTGGCTGGCTCCAAAGATGGCGTTCGAGATCGC
The DNA here is from genome assembly GCA_010094025.1 of Viridothelium virens. NCBI lineage: Eukaryota > Fungi > Ascomycota > Dothideomycetes > Trypetheliales > Trypetheliaceae > Viridothelium > Viridothelium virens. Next base: position 22,016 of record ML991860.1, on the reverse strand, counting down.
GCCCATCGCACCAAATAAGTGACTCCGGCTGAAAGCCTCAACGCACTAAAGCAATTGCGAACTGCGATCAATCACACTCAGCTACAAGCAGACCTAGCGTCACCTTTTCCAGTGCACTGTTGCTGATTATCCAAGTCCTGAGGCTCCCGAAGCTTATTTCGTCTACGCCACCCAATGAATCAATACGCTATCTGCATATTGAATTGCTTTTTCTTCAGCTATGCCCCAGTAGACACAGAGCATATATGGCACTTATAGGTAAGCGAGCAGCCTAGAATTGGAGACGCCTGGTAGAAGGGGTGGTCTTTGAGCAGATTCCTCTAACAAGTTGCTGCTGGTCTTGAGTTTTCTTAAAGCTCTCTTCATTTCTGGCTGTTCTTTCTCGAATCGCTTCAACTTATAGCGAATGTGATATCTTCTCGTCGCTTCTCTTCTCTCCGTATTGCATACATTTCGTACAAGGGAAAATGGATGGCGTCAACAGCAACAATGGTGTTAATGGTGTGCCAAGGGATGACGCTGAAAACCAGACGCCCAATATACCACCAGGTTTTCATCGTCCTCGGTCAAGCAGGACAATCCCGGATATTCGAGGGCGTGCCAATTCAGATGCGGCCTCAAGTGCTGCAGACTCTGTACGCTTCCCTAGCTTTGATCATGGCCAGGATGTACTGACTTTAGGAAGACTGAGGGCAAAGCTCTGAGCCTAAGAAATGCTATATACGTGGTTATGAAGAGAAACCGGGTACGTGATATGGAATGCTTGAACGAATAGCACTTTTTCTTCGGACGCTAATATAAGCCATAGCAACGACGAATACGAAATCAGTTCATTCGACAACCGGGATTAGCGAATCAGTCTTTGTGTGGCAAATGTAGAAAATTGGATCTGACGGCAGAGAAATTCGTTGTTCAGCACCACGGCAGAGACCATCAAGACATTCCAGATCCTCACCAACAACAGCACAATTCTCTGCGTAGCAGAAGTATCATCTCTGGTTCGGGCAATTTTGAGTTGGGCACCTTTACAGAGCTCGAACAAAAGCGCACTTTCTGCCCTTTTTGCCGCTTGGTCTTCAACTCGGCAACTGGATTGAAGCGAGCCAAACTCCTCTCAATAGGCCCCTCCCGAGAAGCGGTCGAAGAGCTCGACTTTGAGACTGCTGTTTGTTACGCCAGCTGGCAAATCGACGGACGTATTATTGTCCGGGATGGTGAAGTCGACGTCGAAACGCGAGCTCGAACGCGTCGTATTCGCATCCACTGGAAAGGTGGGGGCTTCCAGGATTCCTTTCTGATACTTATACCGCCCCCTGCCTGGGCTTCAGGTGGCTTATTCTTAGGTCGATACATCGGGAGTGCACGGCACAACGGTGCAGTCGCTAAGAGTTGGGTCGATCTTTGCTGCGAATCCCATGGCTCTACCTGCAGGATCGAGCAAGGTGAAGATTTTCATCACATGCGGACTCGGCCGTACTTTGGTGTTATTGATGTCGAAAACATGTGTCTCACTCCACTACCTGAAAATGAAAGATATATTGCCCTGAGCTACACCTGGGGGGACGCAAAAGTGTACAAAACGACATTAAAGAACGTTGCACAACACAGAAAACACCGAGGTCTCGAGGCATTCCGACATGAACTGCCTCAAACGATTTCAGATGCCATAGATTTAGTGAAGAGGCTAGGAGAGCGATACTTATGGGTTGATGCTCTCTGTATCATCCAGGAGCCCGAGTTCTCTAAGTCCTGGGAGCTCAATTCCAAGATCATGGATGCTGTCTACGGAAACGCATTCCTCACTATTTGCGCTGCTGATGGAGATAGTGCTGCAGCTGGACTCGTCGGGCTCAGCGGCAATCGTCGAGTAGAACAGGCCTTCGAAGACTATGCTCCAGGTGTTCGGTTAATGGTTGCTCATCTTGGAGAAACCTACATAGAGGACTCGGCATGGAACAAACGAGCTTGGACTTTCCAGGAGCGCCTTCTTTCTCGGCGCTGCCTTATCTTCACGCAAGGGCGGATGTATTTTCAATGTCGGTCAACAACAATGAGCGAGGATATCTTTAGCGAAGACGCAGAGGCAGGATGGTCTTTAGATCTCCTGAATGCACCATTGCAGCGCATGCGGGATGTTCACGAGCGGCCACTCCGTGTTTACCAGACATCTGTCCCCATGTACACTGACCGGATACTTGGTCGTCCGGATGACATCATGGCGGCCTTTTATGGTATTGGAAAGACGATTAGTACTGCACTGGGAGGGCATTTGTTGTACTGCTTACCAAACACACATTTTGACTGGGCCTTGCTCTGGGAACCAGTCGATGCCCCAAGACGCCGATACTCGGAGGGGATGCAAATGCAGTTTCCCAGCTGGTCATGGTGTGGGTGGGATGGCTCTGTGATGGATTACAAGCCGGCGATGATAAGGGATTGTTTGATGAACCTCCATGAATGGTTGAGCGAGCATACTTGGATTGTGTAGGTGCTCATTCCTCCCTGTTCGGCTGTAAGACTGATTCATCTTCTAGATGGTACATAAGAGATGCTTTTGGTATCCTCCGGCTGGTCTGGGACTCGGAACGGGACAACGTACCTAACGGTGTGGTGCAAAGAAAATTGAGAGGCTATAAGAAACCGCAGTATCCAAAAGAGAATGTGACTTATGATAATTACGGAAGGATTATCCCGGAGAAATACAATAGCCTTCGCAGGGACACGTTCGACCTCACTTTACCGGAATACCCTTATAGTGTATCTGTCAACCCTCCCGGTACGCCCGTGGATCCTCAGATGTCGGACCTACGTTTCTTGCAATTCTGGACTTGGTCCGCTTTTCTACGTTTGGAGCGCCGGTACGGGTCCTCAAGCATGGCATCAAGCCTGGGTCGCAACAGTGTCCGGGTTGGTATATCTGACTGCAAAGGAGACTGGTGCGGCACGGTTGTTCTTGATTACGGATGGATCAACCGGCAGGATGCTCGAAAGGCACATGAATTCATCGCACTTAGTGATGCCCGGGCTTTCGATGAAAAGGAGGAACATGATGACTGGACCTTCTACATTCCCATTTCGAGGGAGCAGAGCGAATGGGATTTGTATTTCGTTATGCTGGTAGAAAAGGAGGGCGATGTCTCGCGAAGAGTCGGTATCGGTAAAGTTTTCAAGCAGGCCTTTTTCAACTCGTTCGCACCTGGTAAAGATTGGAGGGAGTTCATACTGGAGTGATTGACTGCATATTATTCATAAGCAAGGCCGATAGTGATATCCAGGGCTTGGCGGCGTAAGTGGTAGCCAAAAATCCCGCTTCAGTCTTCTGTAGATGACCTTTCTACCCATTCGCTACAATTAATGATACTAAATGTATCCATTAATATTTTCTGGAATCTTTGGCTTGTGTTCTGACCTGTAGAATAGGTGAGGAATGCGCACCACCTGGAATATCGTCAGAATATCGTCAGAATCTGTGACATACTCAGAATAGCCAGCTTGCTTTCGAATTACCCCGTCTGTATCTCTTTGATGCTGCATCAAGGAGGAAGAGCAAACTAATGCACATGTCAACCGTAGGCCAGGACGCGGGCGCAGGGGCATGCGGAGGCGGAATGTTGGCAAAAGTGCATCGCGAAACAACAATCCACTGAGAGGATCATAATCCTCCCGCCGCCACCTTAGGACCCACCATCTCCTGGACTGGACTGACAACCGGATTCGACCCTGTAATGCCCTTTAGGACCTGGATAGTATTCTTTCCGCTCCCAAACCCGCGACCTGCCACCTTTCGATCGTGCTCACTCCACTGTTTACCTCCTGACAAAAACAAGGACTTTGACCACAGCGCGCAAACACACAACCAAGAAGGCCGTCTTCCGTTCTGATTGTACCTAGAAAGCATATACCTTTGCCGATAACGCGCTTAAGAAGGAGTTCCAACGGAAAACTCCACCAACCATGGCTTCCTCGTCGCCTGCAAGAGCAGGAGGCTCATTGGAAGAGGATCTCGCATACTATAAGGCCCAATACGAGCAACTGGAGTCTGAGTTGCAGGATTTCCAGCAGTCCAGTAAAGAGCTCGAAGCTGAGCTTGAGAAAGATATTGAGGCGTCTGAAAAAAGGGAACGACAGTTGAAGGAGAAGGTGGAAGGGTTGGGCTACGAAGTCAACGAGTGGCAGGTAGGCTTGATGCGCGGTGGCTCTAACATGTTCTATAGCTTCTGCTAATGATCCTGGGCGACTAGACGAAGTACAAGCAATCCAAGCAAGAAGCGAACACTTCCCAGACTACCCTACAGAAAGAGATAACCACGTTAAGAGACACCAATAGGACGCTTCAGCTCAAATTAAGGGATATAGAGGTCGCGAACGATGATTTTGAACGTCAGGCAAGGAACACAACATCGTCTCTGGAGGACTTAGAATCCAAGTACAATGTGGCCATTGAAAGAAGCGTCATGCTGGAAGAAGAGGTCAAAGTAGGAGAGCAAGAGCGAGAGAATCTCCGGATAGAGACCCAACGGCTGCGAGATGAATTATCAGACCTCAAGATCGAGGCAGAAATTACGTTGGAGAAACTAAGGCATGCAGAGGCGACCATCGCACAACACAATGAGGCCTCTACGACGACTGCACCGGTGGATATAGTTCGACCGCAGTCAGCAGCCTCGCAAGTTTCTGCGACCTCTCCATCCTCTATTGCAGCATCAACACCTCCACCATCAAAATCAGATGCCTCTACAGCTTCGGACGCCGTAACTCCTCCTTCTCCACCTCTTTCCGAAGCTTCGCCAAAGCCGAAACCAAATCCCGTGACTCCTATGCCCGCCGCAGCTCGCAAGAGGTCATTGGTACCAGACTCAAATACGACACCACGGCCAAGTCATTACTCTACGAAACCTCCTCGGCATTCTCGAGGTGCCTCAATACCCATCAGCAACAGCCAACCCACCCCATCCTTCACCCGCCGCGGCGCTCCCACACCACGACCCCCCACCGGCACCAACCCCAGCGGCAGCATGCCGCGCTCCGGCTCCCTCTACCAAATCCGCGGCCTCATCGGCAAAATGCAGAAACTCGAAGAACGCGTACACTCCGCCCGCTCCAAACTCCCCGCTCCCACCAACCCTTCTCCCCGCGCAAGCCCCCGCAACGGCTCCTCCCTCGGCCACTACGCCGCCACGCCCTCCGGCCTCCCCAGCAACATCACCGTCCGCAGCAGCCGCAAGCGCGCCTCCGGCAGCACCACCACCTCAAACAGCGGGCGCGACCACCACCACCGCAGCAGCCGCGCGCGAGACTCCGACATCGGCGGCGGCGGCAGCAGCAGCATGAGCATCCCCGCTCCACCCCCCAGCCCCGGGGTCAGCCGCCTCTCGTTCGGGGGCAGCGGCGCGGGGTTTGGGCTACCGCCGCGCTCGGAGAGCAGGGCAGGCGCGGTGTCAGCGACTGGGTTCCGCGGTGGCGAGAACCATAATGGTGGCAGTCGGCCGCCGAGTCAGGCGGGGGGCGTGGTGTCGCGGCCGAGCAGTCGGGCGAGCACGCGGACGCCGCTGGGGCACTATGCGACGGTTTCGGCGTCGCGGCCGCGGTCGTCGATTAGTGGGAGCTATGCGGGTGTGCATGGAGGAGGATATGGGCATGGGCATGGGCATACGCAGAGTGTGAGTGGGGTGGAGGAGCGGGAGAGGGATTTGGCGGGGTTGAGCACGCCGACGGCGAGGAGGACGACGGCGACGTTTGAGAAGGGGGGGGCGGTGGGGGGGAGCGGGATTCCTACGCCGTCGGGGATTCCGAGGCGGCAGAGTGGGATTGGTGGTGGGAGGAGGAGTAGTACGGGGCTGAGCTTTGGAATGGGCGTGGAGGGGGAGATGGCGCCGCCGGCGAGGGCGAGGAAGCTGAGTGGGGTGGGGGAGAGCGGAGTAGGAGAGACGTATTGAAGGGCAGGGGAGCCACGAGGTTCAGGCGGTAGTGCTAGAGTTGGGGATATCCCATGACAAGGGTGCGACGGGTTTCCTTACTGTCACTGGGCTTGAGCGTGCGTTTTCAGGGGTCGGAATCTATTCTGCCGTGGTGTGTTGCTTCTTGTAAAAGCGATCCAGGTATGCAGGGGACATGATACCACAATGCTATTTCTTTTGTTAATAGTATGATAACGAAGCTGACGGCTGCACGGACCCATAAGCCTCACAATCGGAAAGTACATGCGTTAGACCTCTACGAGCCCACGAGGTCTATCAGGTAGGCTAGAAATTCACACGAGTCGAGTATGAAAAGTATTTCAAATGGATGTCATTAGATACTATCCACTGGGGAAAAATTAGTGGAACGTCTCCAGCCAGCGATGGTACCGTGAGATCCGAACAAAAAGGTTCAACTACTAGACCAAATGAATCAACAGATCCTGCCGCTGAAAGCTACCGAGGACGTCGTCCAGTCGGCTAACGTCAGGTCCATTGAAAAGATGCAATTATATCATGCATTTCCTCGTTCAGTTGGGCCAAAGTCCGAAGCGCAGAGTAGGGTGGAGGAGCTCCGGGGGGAAGGAGCGGACTTCGTAGATCGGCCCCCCACGGGCTCCCGGGATCCAAGGATGTTGGTCGTTACGGGATGCTATATTTACATGCGGGCCCTTTGACCCCTTACTCTTTGCCGGAACACTAACTATATTGATAATTTTTGAAGGTGGACGCTGCGCCGATGAGATCAAACGCTTGGAAAGAATACGTACGCGAACTTTGAGGGTTCGGGGATCGGGTCTTGAGCACCGGTGGTTGAGATCGGAAGAGAACAAGCGAATCGCAAGCATGGAAAGCTCCAGAAGGACAGGGATGGTCGGCTAGGAAATCTTGGGGAAATGTTGAAGGGTGGAAGCTTAAAAAACAAAACCCAACAAATGCAGAATTCTAAGAGCTTGACTGCGCAGAGACTTCAGCTTTGGATCATAACACGCGCTAAATTCAGTGGTTACAGCCGCCAGACTACCCGTCAGCTCGTCAAGAATGGAGAACCTGCTGGGGGGTTTGGATAGCTCCATGAAGTAACTCCGTATGTACTAAACGCAGATGTGAGGTAAATCATCCAAGCCACATGCAGTTCCCCGAATGTTCGGCTCGCGAGGTGCGTCCCGGACCCATGTAGCAAATCCCGAGTCTCACCAATCTTATCGGCCTGTGCTGAGAGATGACCATTGGAGAGAGGCCGTGTCGTAACGGGCAAAGGTTCGGAAAGCTGGCGCCGTCAGCTCAACATCCGGCGACTCGAGAAGCGTGCATTTGTTATATACTGCACACCCTCAGCTGCCCGCCCGCGAGCTTGAACCTTCTCACTCTCCTTCCCCCTCCTGACTTCCGCAAACTTCCTATCGATTCCTCGCTCACTCGTAATATCCTCAAATCGCATCTCACCCACTTACCCTGCATTGCAAGTAGGCGCAACGTCCTCCCACGTTGTCACTTCTAGCTATCGCTGTTGCTTGATCGGTGCATCAAACTTGGGGGAATAACCATCAGTTCGCGAGAAAGATCTATCTTTCGAAATTTTGGTGGTAGTGGAGTTGGCGTTACATTGGACGTCACGCTGAGCTTTTTCCTCTTTCACAAGAAGTGCATGGGAGGACAACCTCCGAATTGACCACGAAGATGGTGCAAGTGAACGGAACGAAAGCGAATGGCCACCCGAGCTCTCATGCTGCGAAGTACAATTTGGCTCCGCATTTCATAGGCGGAAATCATTTAAATGCAGCTCCTCCCAGCAAAGTCAAAGATTTTGTGGCCGCCCAGGACGGGCACACAGTGATCACCAACGTAAGTCGCACACCGACGCAAGGGATTCCGGGAATTTCTTGTAATATTTTCTGATGAGCGACTTAGGTTCTTATCGCAAACAACGGCATCGCAGCAGTCAAAGAAATCAGATCAGTGCGAAAATGGGCATACGAGACTTTCGGAGACGAGCGGGCAATCCAGTTCACGGTGATGGCTACACCGGAAGACCTCCAGGCCAACGCAGACTATATCCGCATGGCTGATCAATATGTTGAGGTAGGCAGACGGTCTCATCATAAATTTGGAAATTTCCGAAGAATCGCGGTCACAATAAAGCTCATGGCTGACACGGAGTCCGACAGGTTCCTGGAGGCACGAACAACAACAATTACGCCAATGTCGAGCTTATCGTCGATGTTGCGGAGCGTATTGGGGTCCATGCAGTATGGGCAGGATGGTGAGTACCGAATTTAAAGCCTTGGGTTTTTCGCGTCGCTAATAGCGAGTGCTAGGGGCCATGCTTCAGAAAACCCAACTCTTCCAGAATCCTTAGCCGCTTCACCGCACAAGATTGTCTTCATCGGTCCTCCAGGGTCTGCCATGCGATCACTTGGCGACAAGATTTCCTCAACAATCGTTGCACAGCACGCTGGAGTACCTTGTATACCCTGGTCTGGTACGGGAGTCCAGGAGGTCGAGGTTGACGATAATAACATCGTCACCGTAAGAGAGGATATTTATGACAAGGGATGCACACATTCTGCTGAAGAAGGGCTGGAAATGGCTAAGAAGATTGGCTTCCCGGTCATGGTCAAAGCCTCCGAAGGTGGCGGCGGTAAAGGTATCCGGAAAGTTGAAAGCGAAGAGAATTTCGTACAGATGTATCGAGCAGCAGCGAGCGAAATTCCTGGCTCCCCCATCTTCATCATGAAGTTGGCAGGAAACGCTCGCCATTTGGAAGTCCAACTTCTGGCGGATCAGTACGGTAACAATATTTCTCTGTTCGGCAGAGATTGCTCCGTGCAGAGACGACACCAAAAAATCATCGAAGAAGCTCCGGTAACCATTGCTAACCAAACTACCTTTTCGAAGATGGAGAAGGCCGCTGTCTCACTCGGTAAACTTGTCGGCTACGTCTCGGCAGGTACAGTGGAATATCTCTATTCGCATGCGGACGACAAATTCTACTTCCTGGAACTTAATCCTCGTCTGCAGGTCGAGCACCCTACAACAGAGATGGTCAGCGGAGTTAACCTGCCAGCTGCCCAACTCCAGGTTGCCATGGGCATCCCATTGCACCGTATCAAGGACATTCGGCTGTTGTATGGTGCTGATCCTCACACTGCTACAGCCATTGATTTCGACTTTTCCAAGGAGAGCAGCTCCTTGCAACAACGACGACCTCAACCAAAGGGCCACTGTACCGCTTGTCGTATCACTTCCGAAGACCCCGGTGAGGGATTCAAGCCGTCGGGTGGTACTATGCACGAATTGAATTTCCGGTCAAGTTCCAACGTCTGGGGTTACTTCTCTGTCAGTTCGGCCAGTAGTATCCACAGCTTTGCGGACAGTCAATTCGGCCACATTTTTGCGTATGGTGAGAATCGCGCAGCTTCACGGAAGCACATGGTTATCGCTCTCAAGGAGTTGAGCATTCGTGGTGATTTTAGGACCACTGTCGAGTACCTTATCAAACTGCTCGAGACTCCTGCTTTCGAGGACAACACAATCACGACAGGATGGCTTGACGAACTGATCTCTAAGAAGCTTACTGCAGAGCGACCCGACCCAATGGTTGCAGTCATTTGCGGTGCTGTCACTAGGGCCCACATTGCGACCGACATTTGCATGAGCGAATACCGAATGAGCTTAGAGAAGGGCCAAGTGCCATCAAAGGATATGTTAAAAACAGTCTTTCCGGTCGACTTCATCTATGAGGGATATCGTTACAAATTCACGGCAACCCGCTCGAGCATCGATAGCTACACCCTTTTCATCAACGGCTCGAGATGTCAAGTTGGTGTCCGGGCCCTCTCGGATGGTGGTCTCTTAGTGCTCCTTAGTGGCAAGAGCCATAATATCTACTGGAGTGAGGAAGTTGGCGCCACCCGTCTAAGCGTCGATAGCAAAACCTGCTTGCTTGAGCAGGAGAATGATCCGACCCAACTTCGTACGCCAAGCCCGGGCAAACTTGTCAAATACACTGTCGAAAACGGAGAACACGTCAATAAAGGCCAACCTTTTGCTGAAGTTGAAGTTATGAAAATGTACATGCCGTTGATCGCCCAGGAGGATGGTATGGTTAACCTCATCAAGCAACCGGGTGCTACACTTGAAGCAGGTGACATTCTTGGAATACTGGCTCTCGATGATCCTTCAAAGGTCAAGTCGGCTCAGCCATTCCTCGGCCAACTTCCGGAGATGGGGCCGCCAACGATCATGGGCAACAAGCCTCCTCAAAGATTTGCGTTTCTCTACGGCGTACTACAAAATATAATGCAAGGCTTCGACAACCAAGTCATCATGCAGAGCACGCTAAAGGAGCTTGTGGATGTGCTCCGTGATAGCGAGCTTCCCTATGGCGAGTGGGCAGCTCAATCGTCCGCGCTTCGCACTCGCATGCCGCAGAAGCTTGACGTTCAGCTTGCACAGATAGTTGACCGTGCGCACTCACGAGCTGCTGAGTTCCCCGCGAAGCAACTTCAAAAGGCGTTTTATCGGTTCCTGGAAGAGAACGTTGCTGCTAGTGACGCCGACTTGCTCAAGTCATCTTTGACTCCTCTTCTCGATGTGATCAGTCGATACGTAGACGGTCTCAAAGTGCACGAGTACGATATTTTCACTGCGATTCTCAACCAGTACTGGGAAGTGGAGTCCCAATTTTCTTCACGAAATTCAAGGGACGAAGAAGTCATCCTTAAGCTCAGGGACGAGAACAGGGAAAATGTGAGCAAAGTGGTTCACGAGGTGCTATCCCACACCCGTGTCAATGCCAAAAACAATCTTTGTGTGGCCATCTTGGACATGTACCGACCGAACAAGCCTGGTGCCGGAAATGTTGCCAAGCACTTCCGTACCATTCTTCGCAAACTCACGGATCTCGAATCTCGACAAACCGCTAAAGTTGCCCTCAAGGCCCGAGAAGTGTTGATACAGTGTGCGATGCCATCTCTTGAGGAACGTACATCGCAAATGGAACATATCTTACGATCTGCTGTTCTCGAATCGAGATATGGCGAGAGTGGCTGGGATCACCGAGAGCCCAACCTCGATATTATTCGTGAAGTCGTGGACTCTAAATACACTGTCTTCGATGTCTTGCCCATGTTCTTCGTTCACTCCGATCCGTGGGTCTCGTTGGCTGCGCTCGAGGTCTACACTCGTCGCGCATACAGGGCGTACCAGCTCAAACAACTCCACTACAACGTGGAGCAAGACACGCCTTATATCCTCTCATGGGACTTTGCTCTGCGCAAGATTTCCCAATCAGAATACGGACTTCCGCTTGAATCTTCACAGCCGGTGACGCCTTCTTCTACACCTGGAACACCAGGTCTTGGCGCTCCTCAGTACAAGCGTATCCACTCCATCAGTGATATGACGTATCTCGAAGATAGAACGCAAGGAGAACCTACTAGGAAGGGTGTCATGCTTCCCGTCCACTACATTGATGAAGCTGAAGAATCGCTGGCTCGCGCGCTTGAAGCTTTCCCCTATGGTGGTGGTAGTGGCGCCGGTGGTTACTTTAGCGCGAAGAAGCCTGGCGAGAAGACGTTAATGGCAGGTCTATCAAGCATGCGGAAACCGCCATCTGATGACCCACCAAATGAGGCTGATCGCCAAGACGAGCTTACGGGAGTCTGCAACGTCGCCGTCCGTGATGCTGAAAGCATCGACGACACTGAGATCTTGAACCGAATTATTCCAATCATTAATGAGTACAAGGACGAGCTAGTTGCACGAAAGGTTCGCCGAGTCACTTTCATTTGCGGACACAAAGATGGAACTTATCCGGGATACTATACGTTCCGTGGTCCCAAGTACGAGGAAGATTCCAGTATTCGTCATATTGAGCCTGCCTTAGCCTTCCAGCATGAATTGAGCCGACTTTCAAAGTTCAACATCAAGCCAGTCTTCACTGAGAACCGCAACATTCACGTCTACGAAGCTGTAGGGAAGGGTGCCGAAAATGACAAGCGTTACTTCACCCGTGCTGTCGTCCGACCCGGTCGTGTCCGAGATGAGATTCCTACTGCTGAGTACGTCATCTCTGAGGCTGATAGACTTCTTAATGATATCCTTGATGCTTTGGAGATTCTTGGTCACAACAACTCTGACATGAACCATATCTTTATCAACTTCTCCCATGTGTTCGCTCTCAGCCCTCAGGAAGTGGAACGGGCCCTCGAGGGCTTCCTTGAGCGTTTCGGTCGCCGTGCCTGGAGGCTCCGCGTTACTGGCGCCGAGATCCGTATCGTCTGTACTGATCCTAACACTGGGGTGCCTTCCCCTCTTCGCGTGATTATCACCAACACCTCAGGATTCATCATCCAGGTCGACATGTATGCTGAGCGCAAATCTGAGAAGGGTGACTGGGTATTCCACAGCGTGGGAGGCACCTCGAAGATCGGTTCCATGCATATGCGTCCTGTGTCTACACCTTACGAAACAAAGGGTGCCCTTCAGCCTAAACGGTACAAGGCACACATCATGGGCACTCAGTACGTGTATGACTTCCCGGAGCTTTTCAGACAAGCCGTGGAGAACAGCTGGACCGTAGCCGTATCCAAGCACCCCCATCTCAAGGATAAGCAACCAGTCAAGGGCGAATGTATCGAATACAGTGAGCTTTTGCTTGATGATTCCGATAACCTCGCTGAAGTTGCTCGCGAGCCTGGTACCAACACCATTGGTATGGTTGGTTGGCTTGTAACTGCCAAGACTCCTGAATATCCTCGAGGCCGACGCTTCATTATCATTGCCAACGATGTTACCTTTAAGATCGGGTCATTCGGTCCACTGGAAGATAAGTTTTTCCATAAATGTTCCGAACTCGCTCGACGTCTTGGGATCCCTCGAATCTACCTATCCGCCAACTCTGGTGCACGCATTGGTCTGGCCGAAGAACTCATTCCGCACTTCAGTGTCGCTTGGAATGATCCAAGCCGACCAGAGAAGGGCTTCAAGTACCTCTACCTTACCGAGGAGAAGAAGAAGCGATTCAACGATGGCAAGCGCCGTGATGTGATTACCGAGAAGATCACCGAGAATGGGGAGGTCCGCCACAGAATCACAACAATTGTCGGCGCTGAAGATGGCCTCGGTGTCGAGTGCCTGCGCGGATCCGGGTTGATCGCTGGTGAGACGAGCCGAGCGTACGACGACATCTTTACCATCACCCTCGTCACCTGCCGATCCGTTGGTATTGGTGCCTATCTTGTTCGCCTCGGCCAGCGTGCCATTCAAATCGAAGGCCAGCCGATCATCCTGACTGGTGCTCCTGCTATCAATAAGCTGCTCGGTCGCGAAGTCTACACTTCGAACTTGCAGCTCGGTGGCACCCAGATCATGTATAAGAACGGCGTCTCGCACATGACAGCCAACGATGACTTTGAGGGTGTATCAAAGATTGTGCGATGGATGAGCTTCGTACCTGATAAGAAGAATAACCCGGTACCGATCTCACCCAGCTCCGACAACTGGGATAGAGACGTGACCTACTATCCGCCCCAGAAGCAGAGCTACGACGTGAGATGGCTCATCGCTGGTCAGGAGAGCGACGAGGGTTTCCTGTCAGGTCTCTTCGACCGTGGTTCCTTCGAGGAGGCGCTTGGTGGCTGGGCTCGAACTGTTGTCATCGGTCGCGCTCGCCTTGGTGGCATTCCCGTCGGTGTGATTGGTGTTGAGACTCGATCGGTTGAGAACGTCATGCCTGCCGACCCTGCCAATCCTGACTCCATTGAGCAAGTCACGTCCGAAGCCGGTGGTGTGTGGTATCCCAACTCCGCCTTCAAGACTGCCCAAGCCATTCGTGACTTCAACAATGGCGAGCAGCTACCATTGATGATTCTTGCCAACTGGCGTGGTTTCTCGGGTGGTCAGCGTGACATGTACAACGAAGTGCTCAAGTACGGAAGCTACATCGTTGACGCCCTCGTCAAGTACGAGCAACCTATCTTCGTGTACATCCCACCATTTGGTGAGCTCCGAGGAGGATCATGGGTAAGTTCCACACTTTATTCCCTACCCCCTTACCCTCCAATCCGCTTTACTAACTCTCCTTCCACTAGGTCGTCGTCGACCCCACCATCAACGCGCAATACATGGAAATGTACGCCGACGAAGACGGCCGCGGTGGCGTGCTCGAACCCGAAGGCATCGTCGGCATCAAATTCCGCAAAGACCGACAGCTCGAAACCATGGCGCGGCTCGACCCCATCTACGGCGACCTCCGGCGCCAGCTGGAATCCAAGACGCTCTCGGCCGAGCAGATGTCCGAGGTCAAGGCCAAGATGACGGAGCGCGAGACGCTGCTGCTGCCGGTGTACAGCCAGATCTCGCTGCAGTTTGCCGACCTCCACGACCGCGCGGGTCGCATGGAGGCGAAGGGCACGATTCGTCGCCCCTTGCGCTGGCAGAACGCGCGGCGCTTCTTCTATTGGCGCTTGAGGCGACGCCTCAATGAGGAGTATATCCTGAAACGTATGCATGCGGCGGCGTCGAAGGAGCTCGCGGATCGCGAGGCCCACCTCGAGACGCTGAAGGCGTGGTCCGGCATCCCGGGCTTTGATCAGGATGATGCGAAGGTCGCGGTATGGTACGAGGAGAATCGCAAGGAAATCCATGCGAAGGTGGAGGCTATGAAGACGGATGCGGTCGCGTATGATGTTGCGGCGCTATTGAGGAGTAGTAAGGAAGGGGGTCTGAAGGGGGTGGCACAGATGCTGGGGATGCTGCCAGTGGAGGAAAAGGAGAGTGTTTTGAAGTATCTGAGCAAGGCTTAGAAAGGTTGACAGCACAGCTCGAAGGAGCCGCGTCGGTTCGCCGGGAAAATTGCAGAATTGGGAGTTGAAGGGCTGCGATGCTTGCTTGCCTGTCTTTCATGGCCACGGCCACCTGCTGTTTTGGATAGGTGGATTACAGGTTGAGATCTCAGCTTTGAGGGTGTGTACGCGTTTGTGTTTCTAGAGATAGACTCTCTCGCTTGTAATAGTGGAATTTTGGTCGCTCGTTGGACTCTTTGGGAGGAGAGTCTAGCTTGCTGAGGTTTCCTCGAATGAGATTGATAAAATTCAATGCACGTACTGTTCAAAGCCCTTCATCAACGTATCTTTGAAATCGTGTATCGGCAACAGAGGTCACCGAAGCCGTTGTCCCGTTTTTGCTTCATGGTATCGACGCGCTTATTTAGCCATGCTCAGCACGTACCTAGGTAGTTTTGTCTAGGCCTTGCTCATCTGTGACATAAATAAAACATTCTATTTGCGAAGGTTAGAAAGGTGTCGGCGGTATCGGAATCTTTTTCCCATCTCCATGTGCCTTAAAGGAATAGAGTATTCCATATAGGTACCTATATACAGAACATACTGGATCAGGCAGGATTAAATGATATAATTATCTATATAATATCCATATTTAGCTGATTATCTAGGCTCAATTATCTGCTGAATTAGGTCTAGCACCGGTTCAATTGGGCCTAGTCGGCACCCTCGGTATCACGTGACTTACGGAGAAGTAAAAGACTTAGCAGGGAGAGAAAGGTTATAACACAGACCCAACGTAGCGATCATCGAGCCTAAATCGGCATGTATCAAGCTTACATAGCCAGATACGGATATAATGCATTCATCATTCTAGGTATGCAGCTATGTGTCCGATCGCTGCACTAGAGTAGGTATGTGGCACTGGGCTGGCGGAAACCAGGGCCTGGTCCATGCTAATCGAACCAAAGGACCTAAGAAAAACACCTTCACCTTCGCCTGACTGGCAATCAATCCGAACAATTGCTACCCCGAGACTAGCCTATATTATCGCCAGCTTCGCTTTCAATACGTCTTGCCCGCCCGTTCTCCTCGGCCGCATCGGTCTGCTGAGTGTATCGTACTGCCGATCGACCCAAACTGAGCGAAATCTGCAAGTCGTTTACAGTCTGCCTCTAGCTTCAGCAATACGATCACGCCGAAGACTTGATACTTAGGAGACAGGAACTCTTACTAGGCTCATCGAGCCCGTGACGCCAGAATCTCCTCGGCATAAAGGCAGCTTTCCGCACATGGTCCTAAAGGCCTTACCTGTCGTCTTACCTGTCCTGCTTGTCCTGCATGGTCTGCTTGCTCTTTTGTTTTGGTATCTTTCGGACACTTGATATCATCGTTGGGATAGACAACGTCCACACCGCTATAGTAGCATCGACAACGACCACACTGCTGTTCCTGTCTGAAACCGGCATCAATTGCTTGCCAAACATGTTCGTTACACGCTGCCAGCAGTTGCCCACTCTTGGCTCGGAAGTCTGAACGGTGCCGAATCCAGTCGCTCGCTTCTGCTTGAATTTTTTCATCACCTTCGACACCTGCAATATCATTTAGGGCTCTTTGTGCCTCCCGGAATTGATGCTGAACATCGTCATAATCCACCCGGGCATCTCTCGATTTCACAACAAATTTCATCCAGGGATGCTCATGGAAAATGCTCGTTGGCCAGGTTGGTTTCGATATCCCTAGCCTTTTACGTGTCTCGTCGAAACACACGACAGCGGGCACAAGTGGGCACGGCTTTGAGGTTGCCTCGTAATTGCGTCTCGTTGCCCACGGTCTTTGCAGAAGAAAATCCAAGAAATCTTTCAAAGTGCTTTTCGTTGCTTCAAGCTTCTTGTGCTCTTCCTCATCTCCACAATCTCCCTTCTCTTTGCCCTCGTCCTTTTCTTCGTCAATGCGCCCTCCCGTTCCCCCACAGTCATCACCAATCTTCGATTTACCCGTGTCCTGCGTCTTGTGCCTCTTCTCATCGAAGTATACTCGTATGAATAGTATTGTAATCTCTTGGGGTGTTAGGCAAACCCATTTGCCTCTTAGATCGGGGAGGGAGGTCTCTGATCCCATTCGTCAGTTGACATTGTTTCATTGACAGACGGGTTCAAAAACACCCATCGCGTGACGTCCTTCTGTTGAAAGAGCACTGACCTGATAAGAATTCCCCATTAAGGATTTCGAGATTCTTGATACGACATTTGATATCATCAACACGGGACATGCTTTGCTCCACTGGACCAGTCAGTACTTCTGACTGTGCATAAGTGTCACGGACCCATTGAATGAATTTGGCAAAAAAATCGACATATTGGCGTACGACAGAAGAGAAGACATAGAGGAGCCGGGTTACGGGATGAGCTTCTGTTCCACTTCTACCCAGTTGTGGAGGTGTGTTTTCTACGATCCAGGCAACATCCTTTATGTTTTCAAGCAAATGACTGAGGCAATCTTTCATGTCGTTAAGCACTTTTAGAAGCTTCTTGTCGCGGTCCATAGGACCCAGAGAGTGAGTAGTAATCCATTCGAGGTGGCTGCGTTCTTCGCCTACGCTTTCATCGACATTGATGACATGCAATGTGGGATAACTCCAACTGTTCTCTTTGACCCAGCAAGGAGCTGAGGATGTCATCATTGCACAATAAGTTGACTTTAGCCCTACATTTTAACTCCACCGCACTCTATGTATCTGTGTAGTTATATATTAGGCCATGCTATCCATAGACCTACTAACCGAAGTACAGACTACTAGTATTTGTTTATCCATGTACGTCGCTTTTTCTTTATTCAGGCAAAGAAACATCTGGTGACAATATAAACAGACTTTGATCAGCAAACTCATAAGCAAACAAATTTTCAGGCCCACTGTCTTTGATACGAGCGTATGCAAACTTGTCGCACGAACCTGGTATTAGTTGGCCAAACCGACTTATGCGCATGAACGGAAAAATTACCGGACCAGTATCAATAACATTGTTAGGCCAATCTCTCAAACACAGACCACCGTGAAGACCATTAACCTCAGGGTCGCGTTTCATCTCGGTTTTTAGCGGGTCGGCAAGAAGCCAGAGGCCGACTTTAGAAGGTGGTCCGGTAACGCTCACGACGCCAAAGTCCGTCTCGAACCAGCTCTTAGATATCTCATCAGGGTCGTCATGTATATGCTTTGCATATAGTTTCCCCAAATCAAAAAGACAGTCCATGATCCTGCAAGTTTTGGGCCAGATTGCGGGCTCCGGGTACGGGGAAGCTGATGGAGAGCCTATTGCGAAAATATTAGCGCTGGCTGAGGATGTTGTGGGAAGTGGACGATGCAGTTCTTTGCGGTGAAGTGACATGCAGTCGATAACGCATGCTGTTCTGTCCACAAGCTTTGGCGGAGGTATAAAATTCTGATAATCGGCATCGCTCCGTAATTTCCGGTGGCCTTCCATTTTGACGATGGCATAATCGTAATTACCCCGTGTCCCGACATAGAGAAAGCGTGGAAGGCTCTCATGGAGCTCTTCAATATCGCGAAGATTCTCACTGGTGATCGCACAAATTCTGTTTCGGTACCCAGGATCCCATAGTGAAGCACCGCAATCCGAGGGTACTTTACCAGACATGACTATGGTGGTCGGTAGCGCCCTGAAATCTCCTCTTCGCAGTGGTTGTGGTCACCGTATCACTTTTAACTTCTTTCAAGAGCCGCTCGACTTTGGCGACTCGAAGGGAAAGACTTGAGGCAGGTTTAGGAAAATCAAATGCTCTGTTCGCCTTTTGCGCAATCTTTAGTTCTTAAGTTCAGCGCAAGCTGGGCAGAACTTTCAAAAGAAAAGGGCACCTGTGAAGATTAAACAAAGGGACCTTTCACTTACAATGGTGTTGTTCAACACCCTCGGTTTTTGCTTTTACGGTCGTGACCTTCCATTTCAAGCCCCGGCATTTGACAAGCGAATTGTTTCTCGGAGAATGACAGCTTAAAGCCAGCTCAAACCCACATTTCTAACTTTTGTCTAAAACAACGTCAGAACCGAGTACAAAGTTCTTTCAGCCAGCCAAAGAAATCGTCTTAGCGTTATTTAGCGAACAAGACAAGCATCTTTGTCTTTAACCTTCCGAATTCCTGAAGCTAATTTGGTTGGCTTCATTCTTAGGAAGTGTTCACCTTTTAGTATATAAGTACAACTTATATTTCGAAGACTCCTCACTTGTCTGACATACACTCATATGATCTCTGATTCACTGTCACTCACAATGATAGGGTTTTTTTCCCTTCCCTTTGAATTGCGGGAAATGATATACGAGCACGCCTTACCTGCAGATGGATTTATCACTGTGGCCAACCCCTTTCCCTTTCCTGAAGAACAGCACATCCGCAATATGGCACTGACAAACATGCAGGTACGAGAGGAACTTTATCAAGTCATCACCCGTAAGTATGGCTTTCGGATCGTAATTCAGCCGACTTTTGTGGTTAACTATCCTGAACCCCGCCTCGATTTGGGTCACCTGGCATGCCTCAGGTTAGATAGGGCCAAGTCCATTGAGTTGTATATGGATTACAATGTGGATGATCTGGATCCGACCAGTTATCGCCGCCAGGGGGTAAATCGGTGTCATATAACTGGACTTGAAAAGCAATTGGCCAAGGTAGTCACAATTATGGAGACGTTCTCGAAATTACCATCACTTAAAATTCGATTTCGAGACGAACCCAGGCCCAGTACAGGAGCAATATCTTTTGGTGACCCTTTTTGGACCCAAAGTTGCGACAACTGCGATGATCGCCCTTGTACTGTCATGCGGAATTTTGCATACCTCCCAGCTTTCGCCACAACTGTGGAGACCCTGACGTGCAGACCTGATCTTATAGCAAAATTCCGAAGTATTCAAATCATACCTTTAAGGTGCATTTGTGCTCAGAGGGAGTCGGAAAATTGGGGATTGGATCCATTTGATAACAGTCTGGAGAGGCCAGTCAAGACTTCTTACGACAATGTGGATCGCTCCGAATTAATTCATGACCTTAGCAGCTTCATGGATGAGGAGTGGGGCCACCGAAAAGGTCTCTTTCCAATGTGGCTTCGGATCAAATGGACCGAAAATGACCTCCAGGATCCAAATTTCCTTTGAAAGCAGATACGAGCTGCTACGTTCATAAAACATACATATCAATAATGATGAGTTCTCTCCTCGGTCCTTGATACCAGTTGCTAACATGATCAGCGACTATTGGAGTAGCAAAGGGTGCAAATATGAAAAAATTGCCGTGAAAGACAAGATAACGCTCACAAGTGGTTCCCTTCACCAGCCATATTTCTAATAGATCGACAGGCTGTGCTTCATTATGAGATGCAACAGTGATGACTTTGTATCAGCCTAGAATGTGTAGTAACCTGCGTCGGTAGCCCTTTAGAATACTAGTATCACCTTGACGGTATGAACTATGCCAGTCTTTTCCTTCATCTTTGGTAACTACCATCATTGGTTGATCCTGAATACCTATCAAGTCCTTCGTGTGTCATTCCTGGGAGATCTCGTCGCTCTACTGTTGCCACAGCTCTACGGTCTACATGTCACAGTTTTTAGTCTTTTGCTGGAGCTCTTTCCTGACTTGTTCTCGTTCAAAAAGATTCCTATTCGCCGAAGAAGCTCTCCTACGCGCGTTTATTAATAAGATGTCTGCTGCTTTCTTTTGCACTTGTTAGGGTAGGAGGTAGGGATACACGTCACCCACACCCCCTACTTCACCTTCATGTTCACCTAGCTAGCTTCTTCTTCTTCCTTCGGACATCAGACAGCAATGAATTGAGATTACTACTTTTGTTCCATCACGAGACCCCCAAACAGCACTCCGTGGAGGAGCGAAACTTAGAGGAAGTCTCAGAAATGACGGATTCAAAATAAAGGCACAGGCAGTCTAGGCTTGATCTGCGTTTGCAAGTAAGAGGAAAGAGAGGCCGGCGAAGAGAAGGGGAAGGTGTGTAGGTAAAAGCCTCTTGCGGAGAGAGCAAAACAAAAATGGAAAAGTAATGTGATCGGCGTTTCTTGAGGGAGAAACTATTGGGATGTCGTACGGAACTACATCACCTTGCTTAGATCTTCTCTGTCCGCTGGTATAAGATAGCCCTTCCAAAACCAAGGCAAAATGTATGCGATGAAGAGAGACCTACGTAGCACTTACCGCAATGACAGGATGCAGATTCATGTAGCTGAGGCCGCGAGGCTAAAAAGTTCTGGACGATACCTTTATCAGTATCGCCGTTCTTGACCCATCAGCCATTCGTACCGCTATGTCCCTTCTATTTGATACAGCAACGCGTGAACCTGTAGCACTTATGGTCCCGAAAGGGGCAAACGCGCATACTGAGCAGACCCTTCGTGAAGTATCACCCGTCATCGGGATCCATAGACGGTAGAACAACCGTATCCCGCACCCGTCAAGAGACCTCGAGGTTCGAGCCGGTGTCTAGCTCGCCTCTATGACCACGATGGTTATCTCAGTCGAGAATTGGGACCATTTGAAGGCTTGGTCACAGAGTGAGCCATACTGGTTTCGCTGCCACTTGAGTAATCGCATCACATACTCGATTTCACCATAAGCGTCAAGAGTGGAAACGTGGGAGGAGCTCGCACTCACTAGACAAGGCGCTGTCAGCGGCGCTTCAAGCGTGCATGAGGCAGACATCGGGCTTACATCGTACTGTATAGACAGTTGTTGATGAAATAATGCTGTTATTGATTCGAGCCCCTCCACGTAGGAAACCTAGGATACTCTGGAGAATGAATGGCGACGATGCTAGACACCGTTTCCGGAGAAAAGGACCCGATTAATTTCTCTGTGTAACCTGAGATAAGGGCTCTATATAAACCTCATCGAAAATGAGGACAGTAAAAAACCTAATTAACTAGTAAAATGAGGACCTATGTAGTAGGTTTGAGAATCTCGCGCATTGACCCTCGTGTAGAGCATAGCGAGATTACGCGGTAGGCTAGGTTGATTGGATTAACTTCATGAAGAACATTATGAACATTATCACACCCCCTTAATTAATATAGCCTTATTGTACATCAAGAGGTGTATTTTTTGTGATATTTACTATGCCTAGTAGCTTCACAAAACAGTTGAAGGCTTGCCTATCCAAAGCCTTTGTGAAGCCATCCGCTACCTGCTTTTTAGTGTTAATGTGATGTATCACCACTTTTTTATCCTTAATTTCCTGCTTCACTGCGTACTATT